>CM056057.1:177432207-177715640 GCA_029574335.1 Rana kukunoris
GCATTTACTACGATCAGCAGTCCCCCCTCCCCCCTCCCTTCTGCTCTCCTCTCGAGTCCAGCTGCACAGCTTCAAGTCTGTATGCTCGGAGCAGCACTGACTGTGAAGGGAGGGGGGGTCCTGCTTCACTTTTCCCCCAGCTATTCACTCGTAATCTGCCTGCCTGGCAGGAGAGGTCTTCTCACCTGCCAGGCACATGTCTCTGTCTTCACCAGCAGATTACGAGTGAATAGCTGGGGGAAAAGTGAAGCAGGACCCCCCCCCTTCCTTCACAGTCAGTGCTGCTCCGAGCATAAAGACCTGAAGATGTGTGCAGTGCTGCTCGGCGGGACCCTAGAGAGGGGAGCGGGAATCCTGCTTTCAACTGGGGGGGGGGGGGGGTGCTGGTGGTGACGGGGCTGGCTGGCAGTGGCAATACTAGCGCGGAGAGATGCCGCGGGGCACGGTGGTGGTTCGGCTGGTGCTGGTGGTGGCAGGCATGGAAGGATTGAGCTGGGAGGGGGGGGTGGATTTAGCTGGGGGAATGTGGCTGCTTACCTTCAATGGCGCGCCGCTCCTCTGACGCCCTCACAAGCGCTACAGAAACCGGAAGTGATTAAAATGGCACTTCCCACTGACATCTACTCCGGTCCCCGCTGGCCAATCCCATTACAGCACTAGGGCATTTTAACAAATCACCGGACAGTGGGAGTGTGTGCGGGCGCACAGCTTGCGCCCTGCACACGCCCTAAACACGGGCAAATCAGCTTCCCAGCCTGCAGTCAGCTGATTGCAGGCTGGGAAGCTTCCCATAGACCGCCGCATGTCCGGCGCCTGGAAACTCTTAAAGTGACATTTACAACAAAAAAAAAAAAAAAAAAATTTTTTTTTTTTTTTTTTTTTTTACAGCTTGGGGGGGCGGCGCCCGAACGCCCCCTATGGACGGGCCGCCACTGGTTGTATCTTCAAACTAACTAACTTGCTGTCCCATCCGTCTTGTGTTCCTTTGTGATTTTTAGCATAACCTGCATTAACATCAAAATCTCCTGAAGAAGCTCACAGAGCAAAACATGTAGAGCGGTTTTACTGCAGCAATTTATGCATATGGCAAAGCATTCGTGTATTTAATACGGATGTTTTTTTTTTGTGCTTTGTTTTTTATTTTTATAAAAATTAACTTGTGTTTCTATCCAATCAATTGAACACCGTTTAAGAGGCTTGTTACCCTCTAACCTTTTCTTCATTTTCAATACATGGGATGTGGTATTCTGATTTGAGTGTCTCTGCCCTAGCACTTTAAAATTGTCAGATTTCACAGTTCGCATTGCGATCTGCGACCCTATTTGGGGGTATCATTAGTGATTTGCAGAGGGCTGTGTGAACTGCCTGCGGGGAAGATGCTATGTGGGAACTGCACTAGAATCGCGCTGGTTCCTGCATCGCACAAGTGGTAACCAAACCTTAAAGGCCTTCGATGTTACAGAAGGGGCTGTCATTTGTAATGATGGCCAATGATCTTGCATGGGAAAGATAGGCCGCAAAGACGTGTAGGAAGAATAGCGGAGATATATATTTGTAGGAGATGTGTTTGAGTTTATTAATAAATTCCGGTCCGATCTTAACAGCCCTGCCCATCATTACAAATGGCGCTCCCTTCTGTAGGCATCTGCCCCTCACACACGCCCATCTTGTACAAATCCGTCCCTTGCAGACTTGCACAAGCAGCAGGGGTATGTGGTACTATGTCAGCTATAGTGCGCAGGCGCCGTCAACAGCTGTTCGTCAATTCCGAGGTTTTTGGCGGCTCGGTACTGCGCAAGCACTGCCCATGCGCAGTGCCGGGTGGGCATTATTCGACAGGGGGCATTTCTCGTCACAACACCGGCATCGCTCTGCCTTTCATCCTATGACTGGAAAATTAAGAGTCGGGTGGAAAATTGGAACAGACAGTGCCTGCATCCAATCAAATTCAGCCACTGTTCGGGTATTCTGGCAGCCAGCAAATGGGTTAGGGCTATCGGTGTACATTGAGAGATTGTACTATAAACACAGAGATCTTTCTCTGCAGAGAATTGTTCACCAAACAATGTTATCGTGTAAAAGGAATGTGAATGTACATACAAAAATATTGCTCACATACAGAAAATATTTCTGTGAATTGGGGTTCAATTGATTTGTATCAGAATGCACAAACCAATGAAAATTATGCCTTTTTTTTTCTTTTTAAGATCACTATCTAATGTCTATGCATTAGGTTCCATTCACATTGCCACGACTTAAGATCCGACTTATGAGACCCCAAGTCACATGATATGTGAAATCCCATTTTAGTCAATGAGAACTGTCCTAATTTTGCACTACTGACATCACTCCGACTTTACAAAAGGTTCCTGTACTACTTCAAGGTGACTTCTACCCTAATGCCCCGTACACACGATCGGTTTTCCCATCTGAAAAAGTCAGATGAGAGCTTTTGGTCGGTAATCCGACTGTGTGTATGCACCATCGGACTTTTTCCAACGGGAAAAACTGGCAGAAAAAGATCGAGAAATGCCCTGTACACACGACCGGATTTCCTATAAAAAAAAGTTGGATGTTTTTTTCGACGGAATTCCGCTCAAGCTTGTCTTGCATACACACAAATCCAACTTTTTTTTTTATGGGAAATCTGGTCGTGTGTACGGGGCAATAGACTTTAATGGAAGTCACCACCAAGTGGGATCCTCATCTATGTGGATGCAATTTGGATCTGACATTACAGGAAGATTACCCAGTAATTAATAAAAGTTGCTTCTAAATTTGCATTAAAGTAGTCGCTAGCAATAAACAGGAAGTCACCTGAAAAAGTCGCACTGTAAGACCCACAACTTTCTGGTCGCAGTACGGTGAACCATGCCTTACACTCATAACATCAAAACAATGAAACATCACATGAGACCACTTTCACACGATCAGACCGATCGGGTCCACCTGTTCGTTTATCAGGCGGACCCAATCGGGACACCCATTGTCCTCTATGGGGAGGCGGATATCAGCGACATGCCTGCTGACATCCCATCCAACAAAATCCACTAAAAACTGGACAGTTCTTAGCGGAACAAGCGGTCCGTTTTCATCCAGTCTCCCCATAGAGGAGAGCAGGGGCTCTGACAGGTCCATGTCTACACAGTGAGCGGAGACAGATCTGTAATCCACCTGCTCAGCAGGGATCAATGGATCGATCCCTGCTGAGCAAGCGGAGTCCGTCAAAACGAATCTGTCCCGTGTGAAAGGAACACATCACAACACTGAAACAGCGTAACATATTGTAAAATAAAATCACAACACTGAAACAAAATAACATATTGTAAAATAAAATCACAACACTGTAACATAACATAAGACTAGGTTCATATCTATATAATTTAGTGTGTTTGTAGATCCACAGAAACGCACTACAATCCATTCAACCTTTTTTCTTATGGATCCCATTCGCATCTATGCAGTTTTCTGCAATGCATTTTTTGGAAAGCTGCAGGGACTTTTTTGCACGCAGCTCATTGCATTTTTGGCTCATAGACTTCAATGAAATTTCATCAAAAGTGCATGAAAAATGCATCTACATACGTTTTTGGTGAGTTTTCCTGCATGACAACAGACACCACTTCCTAGCAACATTAACACTTCCCAAAAAGTCACCTGAATACACTACGTTCAGGTGTGTATATGTATATATATATATGTATATATATATATATATATATATATATATATATATATATATATATATAGTTCTAAATGTAGATCACACAAGATCGTCATAGCAAAACTTTGCTACTGAGCATATTGCAGAAAGCAACAGGTGGGACAAGTCACCCAATGCTCAGACACATCCGCTTCTATCCACCCCACTAAATATTTTGACATACAAAGCTGTCTACAATAGTGAAATGTCCAGTGCCTCCAGGAAACAAGATGTTAAATTGCAGACATCTCAGGCTGGCACTGCTGCCGCCTGGGTACTGACCTGTTCGTGCCTAGGCAAGGGGAGACCAAGGGGCAGGGATGATTTGGTGTCTTGAAGCAGCTGCAGTGGCTATCCCTGCCTCTATATATAGCTGTCTGGTGCAATGCTTGCTGGGAAAGGGATCTCTCTGCATATCACAATCCGTAAAGGACAGCAATCTCTCAAGATGTGACCTGCATATCGATGTGAGGCTGGCGTAGGACGGGAGGGGGGAGAGGAGGGGAGGACTGGAAGGCTGGCCACTGCCTGAATAATCCATTCATTCCGTTAGAAGGCATGTGATATCACTGTTCACTATCATCAAGACATCAATGTTATGGCATGTAGGCTTGTCATTTAAATAGCAGCGCTGCAAAGGATTCTGGGAGTCACTTCTTATCAAATGATGAACCTGTTTATGTCAGGAGGACAGGTATTATGTTCACCTGTGCTGATTGATATACATGAATGAGTGTGAGATAAGTAACGTCTGATTATCTGTACAAATAGTGTGCAAAAATTTTTTTCGTGACTGCGACAATATGGCGGACACTTCGGACAATTTTGACACATTTTTGGGACAATTGTCATTTTCACAGCAAAAAACGCATTTAAATTGCATTGTTTACTGTGGAAATGACAGTTGCAGTTTGGGAGTTAACCACAGGTGGCGCTGTAGGGAATGTGTGCCCTAATGTGTGTGTTTACAACTGTAGGGGGGTGTGGCTGTAGGTGTGACGTCATCGATCGCGTCCCCCTATTACAGGGATGACGCGATCGATGCTCCGGCCACAGAGAAGCACGGGGAAGCCGTGTGTACACACGGCTCTCCCCGTTCTTCCGCTCCAGGGACGGATCGCCGCACTGCAGCGGCGATCGGGTCCGCGAATCCCGCGGTCCCGGTCCTGGAGCTTCGGACCGGGTCGCGGGCGCGCGCCCGTGACCCACGGCTGGGTACTAAAACCAACGTATATATACGTTGATGTGCCCAGCCGTGCCATTCTGCCGACGTAAATGTGCAGTAGGCGGTCCTTAAGTGGTTAATGTGTTAGAATGGCCCAGTCACAGTCCAGACCTAAATCCAATTAAGAATCTGTGGAAAGACTTGAAAATTGTTGTTCACAGATGCTCTCCATCCAATATGACAGAGCTTGAGCTATTTTGCAAAGAAGAATGGGCAGAGTTTCACTCTAGATCTGGTAGAGACATCCCCAAAAAGACTTAGGCCCCTTTCACACGTGCTGACCGTATGTCTGCTTTTTCATCCATCCGTTTGCGGATGAAAAAGGGACATACATAAAAATCCGCTGACACCCGTAATCACCCGCCTCCGCAAAGATTTGATTTTGCAGACGGAAGAAGATCCTATTTTTTTTTCCGTCTGCGGGTCAGATCGAATGAACACGGACAGACGGTCTGTGTTCATCCGATCCCCCCCATAGGGGAGAGCGGAGAAAAGACAAAGGCAGTCCCTGCACAGTGTGCGGGGACTGCCCTGGCATCCGCTGGCTCAGCGGGGATCTGAAGAGGAGGATGGTGGCGGGGCAGAGGAGGAGGAGCAAGAAGAGCATGCTTTAAACCTTTCTGGGATCCCTGGTGTTGTCCGTAGATGGGGGGAGGAGAATGAGGACATCATCCTGGATGATGAGCAGGAGCCAGGTCAGTACAGCGCTTCCAGTTCAGTGCAAATGGGGGCCTTCATGCTCCAGTGTTTTAAAAGGGCCCCCTGTATAAAAAGCATAAAGGGCAAGGACCAGTACTGGGTGACGATGTACTCAGACCCCCGGTACAAACAAAACATGGCGGAAATGTTACCACCATCACAGAGGGCTATCAGAATGCAGCACTTCCATGCCTTGCTTCGAGAAATGCTGCATTCTGCTTTTGTGTGCTCTGGCAGAGAAATTCCCACTAACAGAAAAACAGTTTCGGTTACCAATCCAACAGCGTCTGCAAGAAGAGGGCGGTTTGAAGATGTGTTGGTCACTAATGATATGAGATCGTTCTTTCAGCCGACCCATCGACGGCTGTCCTCTGGATCCAGCATCAGGGAACGACTAGACCAACTACATCAGGTTAACGGCCGATGTAGACACACTGAGAAGTGATGAACCTCTGGACTACTGGGTGGGCAGGCTTGACCTCTGGCCAGTGCTTGCACAATTTGCAATGGAACCGTTGGCTTGCTCCTCGTGCAGTGTCGCAGTGTCCTGTCCGAAAGGACGTTCAGCGCAGCAAGGGGGGGGGGGGGTCATGACCGATAAGCACACTCTCCTAGCTCACAACAGTGTTGACTACCTCACATTTATAAAAATTATTGAGGCATGTATCTCGGAGGAATTAAACACATGTGATCAGTAGACCATGCTTGATTCAAATTCAGATGAATGCCTGTGGGCTAATTTTTTGGGGCCTGTACTGGCCGGCACTTACTTCTGTATCCGATGAATGCCTAATTTACCACCAGCCACAGAATACAAAGTTGTTTGCTGTCAGGTGAACGCTTGTGGCCGTGGGCTAATTTTTGGGGCCTGTAATGGCCGGCACTTACTTCTGTATCCGGCTTTTCACTTAATACTTCTGGTAGGTTAGTGTCCATGTTTTGGGACTATTTGTGCACAGCTAGTAAGTATTTTGTGGATGCAAATATGACCTGCATGTTTTTAATATTCGCCTGCATTAAAGTCAATGAGGCCCGCCACGAACTTGCGGTTCGCGGACATTTGCAAATGTTTGCGGTTAGCGTTCGCGAACTGTCCCGTTAGATGTTCGTTTATCACTGGTAAAGGGCACCAGAAGTGACGCAGGAGAGCTCGGCACTTGTGGATTGACAAGCTGTGTTTATGTTAATAATGTGAGTACCATATATGATGTCTTATATGTAATAAACACCATTCGTGAAGGGCGTGGCCTGACGGTACATGGAGTAGGACGCTTTCCCAGGAGCTCCGTCCGTTGATCCTGTAATCTGTACCATCCTGCTTCTTACGACCGACATTGACTCATCATTTTCGCCTTGCTAGAGTCTACAGACCAGGGGGATCATGTCGCCACCTAAATCGCAAAAATCCACCCAGGCAAAGTTAGCACAATACCGTCACGATGCGGGAGACCCGGTGGAGGATGGCGGCGTGTCCCAGGCTGGCGAGACGCGACCGGCGGGAGACACAGCTAAGCTCCTCGAGGCCATCACCCTTTGCCGTACCTCCCTGGCCACCCAGATCGAGGAGGTCAAGGTGGATATTTCCCTTCTTCGGCAGGATATGAACAAAATCAGGGACCGGGTGAAGACCGCGGAGAATCGACTGAGCACAGTAGAAGACGCCTTGCCGCCATTGCAGGCCAACGTGGGGCATATGCAACACCAAATACAGCAATTGTTCGCCAAACAAGACGAAATGGAGAACAGGCTCAGGAGGTGTAACATTCGCCTGATCGGCCTCCCGGAGGGCGACGAAGGAAAGGATCCAACTGCGTTTTTAGAGCAGCTGCTTGTTAAGGCCTATGGCAGGGAGGCCTTCACCCCCATGCTGTCAGTAGAAAGGGCCCACCGTATGCCGGCCAAACCACCGCCGCAGGGCGCTCCTCCGCGCACATTTATAGCCAAAATGCTACACTTCAAGGATCGGGATGCCGCCCTTCGAATGGCCAGACTGAGGGGGAATATAGACTACGAGAGCGTCAAAGTGGCTGTGTTCCCGGGCTTTTCGGCGGAGGTGCAGCGTCGCCGTCGCAACTTCATGGAAGTTAAACGCAGGCTGAGAATCCTGAACTACAAGTATGCCATGCTTTTCCCTACGCGGCTTCGGGTGGAACATGATGGGAGAGCGTCCTTCTTTGACCCACCCGAAGATGCGGTTGCCTGGCTGGAGCGCCGATCCCCCCCGGGTGGCGGGGACTGAGAAGTTTGTGAGTATGTGAATGTTACCATCTTACGAGCGTCTCTTTGCCTGACTGACTCTTTGCTCGGTTCACTTTGCACGTACTGTTGTATGTCTCTCCCTAACCCACTCTAGTACCCTGTGAATTTTGGTCTCCCTCCCTGCCATGCTGTTATATGACTTGCCTATTGTTTACACCGAGTGCGACTTTTAAAATCCCTGGGAACTGCTGATTTAAGTTGATATGAGAAACGATACTAGTTTCATCCATGTTATTGCCTGTGGGGCCCTCCTTAGAGCCCACGTTTACTGTGCGCTACGTTTGTAGCGGGAGTCTGGGAACTGCCAGCTGCGTGTAAAGAACAGCGTGGATGCCCCTCATGCCCATCCCGGTTTCAGGATCGACGTGCGGGAGGCTCCGGTAGGGATGCCCGCCATGTCTGATTGATGCTCCAGGGGACTTATTGCTCAACATGACCTCTACTCTCTGATGTTTTTTTTGCACTGACTATTTTGGCTGCTCAGGTCCTCTGGGTCCAGTATCAGATGATACACACTGCTGCACTTTTTTTCTTTTTGTCCTACTTTTTACCCCGGGATGGGGATGCTTGTTCAGTTTTGGGTTTATGCCCGACCCTATGGGCCGCTATGTCTTCCTCTCGGCTAGGTTGTTTGGGGAGCCCCTTCTTATATTAGCCTTTTACATACCTCCCCCCTTTAATGTGTCTGATCTGCATGATGGCATTACCTTTATGGCTCGACATCCCTCGTCACAGGCAGTGTGGATGGGTGACTTTAATACTACAATGGATGATGCACTAGATAGATGGATGCCCCTCCCAACCCCCTGCCCGTTTGCCGACAGTATCCAGATTCTCTAAACTAGTTGGCACCTTTCACCTGACGGACTCCTGGAGGTTTCGGTTCCCCCCTCGCTAGGGCATATTCCTGCTTTTCGTCTACGCACGGTACGCTGTCCAGGATTGACTATATCCTTCTGTCGGGTGGCCTCAGGTCGCGACTGTTGCATGCGACCTTCGGCCCCAGACTGCTGTCGGATCATTCCCCCTATCTAATCACCCTGGGAGTACCCCGAGATAGGCCCCCTAGAACATGGCGGTTGAACCCCTTCTGGTTATCCCTGTTGCCTGAAGACGATGACCTTACAGATGACTGGAGGGTGTTCTTTCAAGATAATGATGGCTCTGCCTCCCCTTCTGTGGTGTGGGAAGCGTTTAAGATGCATGCTCGAACGCATCTGGTCTCACGCATTAATCGCATTAAGGCAGACTCCGCGATGGCACTTGACCTGGCGGTAGCGGACCTGTCTGCTGCCGAACAAAGCTATGCAGCTGACCCGTCGGAATCGTCGGCGGCTATCCTAAAACAATGGTCTAGGGTGTTAGATCAATTGCACTACGCCAAAGCTAGGCAGAAACTGTTCTTCACAAAACAAAAAATGTTTGAATTTGGGGAAAAGGCGGGCAAACTTTTAGCCTATCTGGTTCACTGTGAGGATAGACCACCAGTAGTCATAACCCTGCATGGTCCGGGGGGGGGGGGGGGGGGAGGAGTGTCGGACCCATCAGTGGTGAGCTCCAGATTCAGGGATTTTTTTTCAGAACTATACAAATCCACGGCCCCGATGGACAGGGAACCCATGAATACTTTTCTTGGGATGAAAACCTTTCCGCAGTTGACGGTTGCCCAGATTGCTCTCTTGGAATCCCCCCCTAACAGTTGAGATAGGAGAGGCATTGGCGGGCTTTGCTTGCTCGAAAACCCCGGGGTAGAATTTTATTCACACTACGGGGAGGTACTCACCTCTAGACTACTAGCACTGTATAATGACCTGTTTCAGACTCAAACGTTGCCACCCTCTATGAGAGAGGCCACGATAGTTTGAATACCCAAACTAGGGAAGGATCCGGGTCTCCCTGAGTCCTACCGTCCCATCTCGCTGCTCCAGGTGGACATTACAATTTTAGCGAAGATCCTTTCCCTGCGCCTTAACCAGGTCATACTATCCCTCGTCCACCCCGACCAGGCGGGGTTCATGCCAGGCCGTAACACATCCTTTAACCTTCGCAGACTCTTTATGAATTTACAGGCAGATCATGAAGAAGTGGGAACAAGGGTAGTTGTAGCTCTTGACACCGCCAAGGCGTTTGACTCGGTGGAATGGGACTACCTCTGGAGCTGTCTTGAGTACTATGGCTTTGGACCGAATTTCCTTAAGTGGACACGGCTCCTGTATCAGGCCCCTTCAGCACGGGTGGTGGCCAATGGGTGGCCCTTCGGAGACCTTTGCCCTCACCAGAGGCACAAGGCAGGGGTGCCCACTTTCCCCACTGTTGTATGCCCTGGTGGCGGAGCCCCAAGCCATGGCTATCTGAGCGGACCCAGAGATCTCGGGACTTAGAGTGGGCTCCCTTACCGAAAATATAAGTCTATATGCGGACGACACGTTGCTATATTTGGCAGACTCCGGTCCCTCACTCTCCAAAGCCCTTTGCACGATAGAAATGTTTGGCATGTTTTCGGGACTAAAGATTAATTGGGACAAATCACAGATTTTACCATTGGATAGTTTCCCCCGCCCGAATCCCAGGCTAGTTTACTGTTGCAGAGGGTGGAGAAAATAAAATACCTTGGAATATACGTGTCTAGAAACCCCACCGACTACATCACCCTCAACATTGACCCTCTTTTTTCCACAATTAAGACCAAATTGAGCGCGTGGGCCCGTCTGCCGCTAGGGGTATGGGGCCGAGTAAATCTCATTAAAATGGTCCTCCTACCTAAAGTGTTATATGGTCCTCCTACCTAAAGTGTTATATGTGCTATGGCATTCCCCCTCATATCTCCCTCTCAGATATTTTAAAACGCTGGCTCTCCTTCGGCCTTTTGTCTGGGGCAAAACCAGACACAAGTTATCTTGGCAATCGCTTAAGAACCCGACGGACATGGGGGGACTGGCCCTGCCTGACTTCAATAAGTATTACATCGCGGCTTAGCTCTCACATTTCTTTCATCTCGACAAGACCGACAGTGACCGATTTAAAGCTTTAATATGTCCCCGATGGGCACAACTTACTGGAGACCCGTTGTATGCTATAGCGACGGGGACAGATAGCGCAGATATGAGCAAGGAGGTCAAGCCCCTATTGCGTCACTACAGGCGAGTGTGGGACTTGGCATCTGTCACCATTGGGATACCCGTTCACAATGACTACTCGCCACTGTGGCATAACAAATACTTAGCGGAACTCTGCATGATTCAGGACCCTGTGGGCTGGAGCTCACGGGGCCTACTCTACCTGCACCAACTGGTGCGGAATGGCAATCTCAGGACGTTCGATAGCCTCCGCGGGGAATTTGAACTACCTGAATACATGTACTTCAGCTTTCTCCAGGTGTGTCACGCCTTTAGGACCCAGTTTCCAGGGTCGGTGCCCCCACCTACACCCAACCACATTGTAGCTATAGCAAGAAGCCTAGACCCAAAAGGCCTTATTTTGTCAATCTATTCCATGCTTTCCGCTCCTGGCTTTGGTAGGGTGGCCTATGCTCTCAAACCCCGATGGGAGAGGGAGGTAGGCCCAATGGATACTGACGAATGGGAGGAGGCCCTGGAAATCTGTAAAGAGGTATCCCCAAAACTTTCCGACAGGCTTACCCAGATCTACATTCTCCACAGGTCTTACCTGACCCCAGTTAGAGTAGCCAGATACAGGAGGGAACAATCTACCCTTTGCCCGATGTGTAAGGTGGAAACAGGTACATTCTTTCATCTTTTGTGGTCCTGTCCGGTACTGCAGGGATACTGGTCCCAAATTGTTACTTTCCTGCTCGACAATATGGGCTCCCCGGTTGCTCTAGACCCTAAGCAGTGTCTCCTGTGTACTTTTCCTGCCCTTATGGACAGACATACCAAAACCTTTTTACAGGAGTCGCTGTTTTCGGCCAGAAAACTTATCGCTAGAAAATGGATGAGGCCCAGTCCGCCTAGATGGACGGAGTGGAAGAGGGAAATGAACACGCTACTACCGTATAAAAAATTCATATACATAAACAGGGGTTGCCCGGAGAAATTTAATAAGGTTTGGGACAGATGGCTTAATGACTCAGATACGTGTGTATAATGTGGTGCAGGACGAGAACCCCCTTAATAAAGACCTATCGGGTACAGTTCATTGGTGACCATCATCATTCGGACCATCTATGTTGTTGCAGATGTCCAGTGATTACAATGTCAAGCCTGACCGATGCTATGTTATGTATTACGTTATGTTACCTCATTCTCTGTTTATATGTTTCATTTTTGCTTGTTTTTTTTTTTTTTCTCTTATTTTTATCCTCTGACCATGGTTGCTGTACTTGCCGTAATGTTCTTTGTATACCTACCAATGCCTTTTTCAATAAAACATCTTTTCAATTAAAAAAAAATAAACACCATTCGTTTTTAAAACATACTACACTATTCTGGCATTCCTTTCACCTTCCCTCTAATATTATATATGCACAGCATTTGGAGATCCAATATACCACGGACTCAACAGCCGCTCCCTATTCCCAGTGACCATACTTATACCTTCCAAGGGACCATACAGACAGGCTGGACCACACAACACCTTCAGGCTTTATCTACATGCTGTAACCTCACAGCAGTGAGGTAAGTGGCCATCCATTTATCTCAACAAAAGGCACTGAAGAGCCATCTCCAGATACGCCGATGTAAGTACAAATGTGCGCCGTCTTATCTATTTGCTGACCCACAAACTAAGATACGCCTAAAAATAGGCTTCATCCCACCGACATAACTGTCCTACGCCGGCGTAGAGTGGGGCATATTTACGCTGGACGCATGTGGCGCGCCCATTGATTTTCGATTCAAATATGCAAATGAGGAAAATACGGCGATTCACGAACGTACTTGTGCCAGGTGCATGATTTAAGCGGTTTGCGTACATTTTACGTCCCACGTAAAGTTATTCCCCATAAAGGAGGCGCAACCCATGCAAAGGTATGGACCAGGTAACACAAGCCGTCAAATTTTATGTAGTTTACGTTGTACGTGAATAGGGCTGGGCGTAGGTTACGTTCACATTGTAGTCAGTGATTCGACCTATCTTAGGCAGTTGTTTTGACGTGATTGTGAGCATGCGCACTGGGATGCGGCCACAACACAACGCATGTGCAGTTCGTTCTAAGTATTTGTCTGACACTCAGCCCATAATTTACATGGGGTCACGCCTCATTTGCATGGCTCATGCCCACTTCCACCTACGCCGGCTTACGCCTTAGAAACCCAGCGTAGTTTTGAGAGCAAGTGCTTTGTGAATTCTGTGCTTGTCTCTCTGTGCTGCGTCGGCGTAGCGTAAAGAATATACGCTACGGCGGCATAAATATGCACCAATGTATGTGAATCCAGGCCTATATCTGCAGTTCAGATACGTGTATTTATTTTCTAGTACCGTCAGGACATTTAGGAATTTTATTGATTTGCACTTTACTTTATTGCCACTTGCGCAACATTCTGCACCCGGCACTGGTTTTATATTATTGATTTTAAGCATTTGCTTTTTATGATCATTTCAGTGTATATAACAGCTCAGCACTACTTTTTAGATACGCATTTACTTAGGTTGTGGTTCACCTCTCAGTGTTTTGTAGCCGTTGATACATATTTTTTCACATTCTCAGCAGTCACTTAGCTGTTCCAAAGTAGGAATACCTTTTATATGTATTTTTAGCTCTGATCGCTGTATAAATGTCAATGGTCCCAAAAAAAGTGTCAAAAGTGATTTGTCTGCCATGCTAAAAATTGCAGATCACTACTAGTAAAAAATAAATAAATAATAAAAATGACATAAATCTATCCCATAGTTTGTGGACACTTTGGGCCAAATTCACAGAGCCCTTACTCCTGTCTAACTGGTGTTAAACTGGAGTAATTTCAAATTACGTGCATTTTTTAGCTAGTCGAAAACCTCAAACCATGAATAGACGGCTGCGGGCTTCAATTCGACTGGATTACGTGTTCGTGCGCCTTCGGATCTATGCTGCAATAAAATTGCGGCCACTGGGTGGACTTCCCGTCGTTTTCCGCGTCGGGGTATGCAAATGAGCTTTTGCCGGCGATCCCCGAAATTACGATCCTCATTCGCAATCTCTTACGGCACCTTTAGTCATCTTTTTTTTGCGTAACACTATACCAGCTTTTTGCTGCTCTAATATTAGACAGCCCATGTTAAGTATGGCCGTCGTTCCCGCGTCGAATTTCTACGTTTTCCGACGTCTTTTATTATTTTTTACGTAAGTCGTCCGGGAATAGGAATGTTCGTAAACGACGCTACTCAAACAACGAATGACGTAACGACGTGATTTCGCGCAATGCACGGCGGGAAATTTCTGAACGGAGCATGCGCAGTTCGATCGCCGTGGGGACGCGCTTAATTTAAATGCTTCACACCCCCTAATCGCATATTTCGATTACGCGGCGAGAAATAGACTACGCCGCCGTAGCGTACGGGCAAAAATCTACCAGAATTCGGTGTAGAGCCTGGTAAAATACGACAGCGTAGAGTATTTCGATTACGCAGCGCAATATTAAGTGTATGTGAATCTGGCCCTTTAACTTTTGGGCAAACCAATCAATATACACATTTTTACCACAAAAAATGTAGCAGAATACATATTGGCCTAAACTGAGGAAGAGATTTGTTGATATTTTTTTTTGGAATATTTATCATAGCAAAAAGTTAAATATATATATTTCTTTCAAAATTTACGCTATTTTTTGTTTATAGGGCAAAAAATAAAAACCGCAGAGGTGATCAAATGCCACCAAAAGGAAAAAAAGGACATAAATTTAGGTTGTGTACAGGGTCGCATGACCGCGCAATTGTCAGTTAAAGCAACGCAGTGCCGTATCACAAAAAATTGCCTGGTCATTAGGTGGATAAAATACAATGTTAGAATACAATGGGCCAGATTCAGGTAGATGAGAGTATCTTTCCTCTGGAGTAACGCTTCTCATTTACGTTACTCTGACGACCCTATCAGCGCAAGTACTGTTATTCACATAGCAGTTGCGCGTAAACTTGCGCCAGAGTAACGATAATGCGCTGGCGTAACCCGACGCAAGCGGAAGTGGGTGTGATCATATGTAAATGATGGGCGGAGCCCAGCGCAGAGGCTTACGTTCAGCGCATCAACCACGGAGCATGCGCAGTGAGTGAGGCTCCACTCGCCCCCTTTGTGCGCATGCTCACAACTTCCGTCAGCACCACTTCACGGGAAACGTCAGCGCAATGCCTTCCGTTGGGCGTTTAAATGCGCCCGTAGAAGCGCCATTCCGGCACTAAAGTATATCCTGCTCCCCCTCCCCGCAGTGATGTTACTTTTGTTCTGAGATGGCTGCTCCCTTTCCCCGCAAACACACAGGAGAAAGCTGAACTTTAATGGCCAGGAGCTGTCAGCAGTCATCTCGGCTATGGAGACCTATGATGTCTTCCTCCATGGCTGTAAAATTTGACAGACAAGCATGGACAGAGGTGTTGTCCTGCAAGTGGGGGTGCTCAGCTAGCTCTTATCGTCGGTAACGCTGCTGTAGCTGCTCTCCTGCTGACCTGTGGCCATCTGGAGTAAAGATAAAGCAGCCTTTTGTAGAAATAACTTTGCGCCGGACGGACGAGATACGCGCGGCGCATGTAGCCAGCGTATGGTGCTAATCCATTCGTGAATTGGGAAAAATCCCTCATTTGCATATTTGCAGGGGAAATCAATAGGCGCGACTGATGCGCCCAGCGAAATTAAGCGCTGGCGATACTCTGGCGTCGGAACGTTCCGCCGGTCGCAAATGACCCGTTATTGGGCGCATCTAGTTTGGTGGGTACGGGCACATAGAAACGACGGCGCATCATCACAGTTACGCGGCGCATATCGAAATACTCCAGCGCAAGTGTTCCTGAATCTGGCCCAATGTCTCTGCAGTGGGGGGGGGGGGGGGGGGGGGGCAGAAGTGATTGGAGGAATCTGGCTGAATTAAATAAATGAGCAGTGAAAGGCCAGCTTTATCCACCAATTGGATTTTGTTTATTGGGAGCAATCAGAGCAATAGGACATGTTTAACCGCTTGCTGACCACCCACCGTAGTTTTACGGCGGCAGGTCGGCACGGCTGTGCAAAATCACGTAATATAACGTGATTTTGCATTGCAACCGCTAGGTGTGTGTGCGCGCGCTATCGCCCCCTGGTGCCAATGCGAGATGCCCGGCGGGCGCGATCACCGCCGGGCACCCACGATCGCTCCTTACAGAGCGAGAACCGGCAGCTGTGTGTGTAAACACACAGCTGCCGGTTCTTTCAGGGGAGGGGGAAAGACTGATCGTATGTTCATACATTGTATGAACATACAATCAGTCATTTCCCCTAGTCAGTCCCACCCTCTTCAGTTAGAACACAATGAGGGAACATAATTAACCCCTTCACTAGTGTTAACCCAATTCCCTGCCAGTGACATTTTCAGTAATCAATGCATTTTTATAGCGCTGATCGCTATAAAAATGCCAATGGTCCCAAAAATGTGTCAAAAGTGTCCGAAGTGTCCGCCATAAGGTCGCAGTACCGATAAAAATCGCAGATCGCCACCATTACTAGTAAAAAATATATATGAATAAAAATGCTATAAAACTATCCCGTATTTTGTAGTCGCTATAACTTTTGCGCAAAACAATCAATAAACGCTTATTGCAATTTTTTTTTTTTACGAAAAATATGTAGAATACGTATCGACCTAAACTGAGGAAACATTTTTTTTACATATTTTTGGGGATATTTTTTTTTCAAAATTGTCGCTCTATTTTTGTTTATTGCACAAAAAATAAAAACCGCAGAGGTGATCAAATACCACCGAAAGAAAGCTCTATTTGTGGGGAAAAAGGCAATTTTGTTTGGGAGCCACGTCGCACGGCCGCGCAATTGTCAGTTAAAGCGACGCAAATGGTCCGGGGCTGAAGAGGTTAAGAATAGTAGCTGTACTTCTCATTGAACAGACCTGTGCTTCTAGAATAAGTGGCGCTGTAGCTGAACCTTTTTTATCGCATATTCCACAGCTGAGAAGACAGCTGATTCCCTGAAGTGTACAATGAAAGTGCCACATAATCAGCAAGCCATGCAGCATGGCGTTTGGAAGGTCAAGCAGAGACATAGATGTGAAGACAGAAGACACGCATGCAGCTACACACTAGGGAGTGCCTACATCTTATTTGTACGTACAATAATAGCACCAGGGGCCATGTCACACAACCTGATTTCAGATGTCTGGAAACACACAGCCATCCCTCTAATAGGAGGTCATTTGATTATCATAGTGTGTAATGACAGAGGAGCTTCCATAAACACATTAGCAAACATTCATGGCAATGATCATCAAAAATAAGTGGCAGATGACCCAGGAAAAACCTCTGCTTTTAAGCAGGCTGCATTTATCATTTTATAATTTCATAGCAAGCTATAACTAGAAGAATAGCTGGAGGTACAGTGCCTAGAAAAAGTATTCATACCCCTTGAAATGTTTCCATATTTTGACATATTTCAACCAAAAAGCAAATGTATTTTATTGGAATTTTATGTGATAGACCAGGGGTCTCCAAACTTTTTAGGCCGAGGGCCACATTGTAGATTTTACAAATATTCGCGGGCCGAATTTTTTTATTTATTTATAAATAAATGCATAAAATGTAAATAATCTCATCATAGCCTTTCCACATGTCTGTGTCCCCCTCTGAGTCTCCTTGCACATTGTGTCCATATCAGAGCCTTTCCACATGTCTGTGTCCCCACCAGACCCCTCCACACATCTGTGTCCTCATTAGAGCCTTTCCCCACCTCTGTGTCCCCATCAGAGTCTCCCCCAAAACCATGTCCCCCATATATGTGTCCTCCATCCATCAGACTCTCCCCATCAGCAGTGTCCCCAGTATCAGCAATGTCCCCATCATTAGTGTCCCCATCATTAGTGTCCTCAGCAGCAATGTCCCCATCATCAGCGTCCCCATCAGCAGTGTCCCCAGTATCAGTGATGTCCCCACCATTAGTGTACTCAAAAGCAATGTCCCCATCATCAGCATCCCCAGCAGCAGTGTCTCCAGCAGCAGTGTCCCCAGGGTCAGTGTCCAAATCATCAGTGTCCCCAGCAGCAATGTCCCCAGGGTCAGTGTCCCCATCATCAGTGTCCCCAGCAGCAATGTCCATATCATCAGTGTCCCCAGCAGCAGTGTCCCCAGCAGCAATGTCCATATCATCAGTGTCCCCAGCAGCAATGTCCATATCATCAGTGTCCCTATTAGCAATATCACCATCATCAGTGTCCCCATCATCAGAGGCCCCAGCAGCAATATCATCAGAGTCCCCAGCAGCAATGTCCCCATCATCAATGACCCCAGCAGCAATGTCCCCATCATCAGAGTCCCCAGCAGCAATGTCATTATCATCAGTGTCCCCAGCAGAGATGTCCCCAGCAGCAATGTCATTATCATCAGAGTCCCCAGCAGAGATGTCCCCAGCATCAGAGTCCCCAGCAGCAATGTCCCCATCATCAGAGTCCCCAGCAGCAATGTCCCCATCATCAGAGTCCCCAGCAGCAATGTCCCCATCATCAGAGTCCCCAGCAGCAATGTCCCCATCATCAGAGTCCCCAGCAGCAATGTCCCCATCATCAGAGTCCCCAACAGCAATGTCCCCATCATCAGAGGCCCCAGCAGCAATGTCACCATCATCAATGGCCCCAGCAGCAATGTCACCATCATCAATGGCCCCAGCAGCAATGTCACCATCATCAATGACCCCAGCAGCAATGTCCCCATCATCAGAGTCCCCAGCAGCAATGTCCCCATCATCATAGTCCCCAGCAGCAATGTCCCCATCATCATAGTCCCCAGCAGCAATGTCCCCATCATCAGAGTCCCCAGCAGCAATGTCCCCATCATCAGAGTCCCCAGCAGCAATGTCCCCATCATCAGAGTCCCCAGCAGCAATGTCCCCATCATCAGAGTCCCCAGCAGCAATGTCCCCATCATCAGAGTCCCCAGCAGCAATGTCATTATCATCAGTATCCCCAGCAGAGTGTCCAAATCATCAGTGTCCCCATCAGCAATGTCCCCATCATCAGTGTCCCCAGCAGAAATGTCCCCATCATCAGAGTCCCCAGCAGCAATGTCACCATCATCAGTGTCCCCAGCAGCAATATCACCATCATCAGTGTCCCCAGCAGAGTTTCCAAATCATCAGTGTCCCCAGCAGCAATGTCCCCAGCATCAGTTTCCCCAGCAGAGTTTCCAAATCATCAGTGTCCCCATCAGCAATGTCCCCATCATCAGAGTCCCCAGCAGAAATGTCCCCATCATCAGAGTCCCCAGCAGAAATGTCCCCATCATCAGAGTCCCCAGCAGAAATGTCCCCATCATCAGAGTCCCCAGCAGCAATGTCCCCATCATCAGAGTCCCCAGCAGCAATGTCATTATCATCAGAGTCCCCAGCAGAAATGTCCCCATCATCAGAGTCCCCAGCAGAAATGTCCCCATCATCAGAGTCCCCAGCAGCAATGTCCCTATCATCAGAGTCCCCAGCAGCAATGTCATTATCATCAGTATCCCCAGCAGAGTGTCCAAATCATCAGTGTCCCCATCAGCAATGTCCCCATCATCAGAGTCCCCAGCACAGTGTCCAAATCATCAGTGTCCCCATCGGAGTCCCCAGCATCAGAGTCCCCAGCAGTAATGTCCCCAGCATCAGAGTCCCCAGCAGCAATGTCATTATCATCAGTGTCCCCAGCAGAGTGTCCATATCATCAGTGTCCCCATCAGCAATGTCCCAAGCATCAGAGTCCCCAGCAGCAATGTCCCCAGGATCAGTCTCCCCATCATCAGTGTCCCCACAGAGTGTCCAAATCATCATCATCATCCCCAGCACCTGCACATTTTACATTTGGCCTCTTGCCTCGAGCCAGCTCTCCTGCACCTCCCGGCCTCCCGACTCCCGCCCGCTGCGATACACGTGAAAGGATCTCTAATACAAACAGCGGGCGGGACACCGGGAGATGCCGTGCTGATGACTTCATTGGTTGCTAGGACAGGCGGTCCCAGTAGACAATCCTTAGCACAGTATGGCAGCATGGGAGGGTGTAGGGGAGCGGCTTTGCATGATGGACATGCCAGTCATACTGCTGATCTGCTGCTTTTAACCCTAGGCAGCAAATCGGCAATGCTATAAGTCTGGATGAGCCGCGGGCCAGGGAAAAGGCAAACGCGGGCCAGATGTGGCCCGCGGGCCGGGGTTTGGAGACCCCTGTGATAGACCAACACAAAGTGGCACATAATTTTGAAGTGGAAGGAAAATGATAAATGGTTTTTCAAAGTTTTTTTACAAATAAATCTCTGAAAAGTGGGGTGTACGTTTGCAGTCAAACCCTTTTACTCTGATACCCCTAACTAAAATCGAGTGAAACCAATTGCCTTCAGAAGTCACCTAATTAGTAAATAGAGTGCATCTGTGTGTAATTTAATCTCAGAATAAATACTGCTGTTCTATGAAACCCTCAGAGGTTTGTTAGAAAACCTTAGTGAACAAAAAGCATTATGAAGGCCAAGAAACACACCAGACAGGTCAGGGATAAAGTTGTGGAGAAGTTTAAAGCAGGGTTAGGTTATTAAAAAATATCCCAAGCTTTGAACATCTTACAGAGCACTGTGCAATTTATCATGCGAAAATGGAAAGAGTACGGCACAGCTGCAAACCTACCAAGACATGGCCATCCACCTAAACTGACAGGCTGGGCAAGAAGAGCATTAATCAGAGAAGCAGCCAAGAGGCCCATGGTAACTCTGGAGGAGCTGCCGAGATCCACAGCTCAGGTGGGAGAATCTGTCCACAGGACAACTATTAGTTGTGCTCTCCATAAATCTGGTCTTTATGGAAGAGTGGCAAGAAGAAAGCCACTGTTGAAAGAAAGCCATAAAAAGTCCCGTTTGCAGTTTGCAAAAAGCCATGTGGAGGACACAGCAAACATGTTGAAGGTGCTCTGGTCACATGAGACCAAAATTTAACTTTTTGCCTGTACATCACTCTGAACACACCATCCCCACCATGAAACATGGTGGTGGCCGCATCATGTTATGGAGATGTATTTCTTCAGTAGGGACAGGGAAGCTGGTCAAAGTTGATGGGAAGATGGATGGAGCCAAATACAGGGCAATCTTAGAAGAAAACCTGTTATGCTGCAAACGATTTGAGACTGGGGTGGAGGTTCACCTTCCAGTAGGACAATGACCCTAAACATACAGCCAGAGCTACAATGGAATGGTTTAGATCAAAGCATATTCATGTGTTGAATGGCCTAGTCAAAGTCCAGACCCAAATCCAATTGAGAATCTGTGGAAAGACTTGAAAATGGCTGTTCACAGATGCTCTCTATTCAATCTGAGAGAGCTTGAGCTTTTTTGCCAAGAAGAATGGGCAAAAATGTCCCTCTCTAGATGTGCAAAGCTGGTAGAGACATCCCCAAAAGACTTGCAGCTGTAATTGCAGAGAAAGGTTCTACAAAGTATTGACTCAGGGGGGCTGAATACAAATGTACACCACACTTTTCATATCATTATTTGTAGAAAAAATTGAGAGCCATTTATCATTTTCCTTCCACTTCACAATGATGTTCCACTTTGTGTTGGTCTTCGACATGAAATACATTTACGTTTTTGGTTTATGACAAAATGTGAACATTTTTTAAGGGGTATGAATACTTTTTCAAGGCGCTGTATATGGTATACATTGACAGTGATCAACCAATGAGAACCAGTGTTAAAGCTACATTTTTTTATCCAACAAAAGTTTTTTATTTTGCAGAATTGGAATACATACATCGTCATCATTGCAATACAGGTAATGTCATGCCACACAACTACAGTAATATACAACACCATAGCATCCTCAGTAATTCTACGGTCTCCCTCTTTGTTCCCCATAACCTGTTAAAAAAAAGTTTAATCAAATTGTAGCTTTATTTAAATCAGCACCAGGGATAGTACTTAAGTTGAATGAGAAGCATTCCTTGTACTGGTGTCTTCTTTGCTTGTTGAAATCTTTATTCCTCTGCCTCCCCTAAACCCACACACTCATTCAATGTAAGTATCATCCCTTGTGCTGATTTAAAAATAAATATTACAATTTAAGCTGTAAGATGTCTACAGACAGATCATGTATTGTTGGGTCATCAACCAGGTATTGTACATGCTGGTTATGTCTGTGGGTCATAGGCCTTAGGACCAGTTAGAGGCAGTGCTGCAGGTACCAGGTTGTATAAAATCCTTACTATCCCATAATTTCAGTTTATAAACCATTTACTATGCTTCAGTTTATTAACGACCTCTGTCTCCTATACATTCATCTGCAGTGCAGACAAGGAATATGGAATGTGTTACTCCAGTCCCTTTCTCTGTCTCAAAAGTTTGATTTTAGTGGTTGATTTAGACCCCTGACATCTCTTCAAAGACCCCCAACAGTGTTATAAAAATATAAAAATAAAAAGACAAACAATTGTAAAAAATAATTAAAAACGTGTAAAAAATCATACTCTAATTTCTAATCATACTAAAAAGCCACGCCCAATATGTTACATCATTAAGCCAGGGTTCGACAAAACCCGGACACCAGGTCGCATTTGCAACTAGAATTAACGCTGTAATTGAGGCCGTGGCTTTGCGGCCTTCTGCAGTCCTAGGCTTCTCTGGCGCCCTCTTGTGGTGGCCGTTGGTATGACAAGACAACCAGCAATGATAATGGAGCTTCCCCTGCCTGTTTTTTTTTACTGCCCGCCCACCTCCTTCCCTTTACTTAGAACCCCCAAACATATATATTTTTTATTCTAACACCCTAGAGAATAAAATTGCGGTCGTCACACCGTATTTGCGCAGCGGTCTTGCAAGCGCACTTTTTTGGGAAAAAACACACTTTTTTGAATAAATAAAGAACACAATTACATCTGCTCGTGGAATGGCGACAAACTTTTACCCTTTAAAATCTCCATAGGTGACGTTTAAAAAATTCTACAGGTTGCATGTTTTGAGTTAGAGTAGGTCTAGAGGGCTAGAATTATTGCTCTCGTTCTACCAATTGCGGCCATGCCTCACATGTGTGGTTTAAACACCACTTTCATATGTGGGCGCTACTCGCGTATGCGTTCGCTTCTGCACGCAAGCTCGGCAGGATGGGCGTGTTTTCTGGTTCCTAACTTTTTTAGCTGGCTCCTAGATTCCAAGCAAATTTGGCAATCCCTGCATTAAGCCAAACTAACCGTTTGCTGCAGCCCACTATGCGTGCCACAGGTCATCATCTCCCTGGTAGGGGCCCCAGTGTGTTACTTTCCCCATGGGCCCATGATGCTGTTAAGGTGGCACCCCCCCCCCCCCTTCATTGTGTACTTTTATTATGTACAATTAGCCTCTAAGCATGGGGGAGGAGTTCAGTGATCATGAGGGGAGACCTATTTTTGTCGTAGTTCAGTTACACTTCGTGTACATGTCTTGTCCCTCCCAGAGCCTATGATTGGACAGTGAAAGGAGAAGCAGCAGATTTATTAGCTCCTCTCTCTGTCTGCGCTCTCCACCTATAAGCATGATTACAGCAGCACACCTGATTGGCTGCTTGTGCTGCTTCTCCCTCTCATACTTTACCCACTTTGTCATTACACTTTGACAGGTTGGCTTGTTCCAGCAAATCGCCGTAGCTGTAGTTCTGTCCCTTTTAACAGCTATAGCAGGTAGCTGCACAGTGGGGGAGCTAATGTGCGTAGCCAGCGGCCGTGATGTCTGTCGGCAACCCGCGAACGCTCCACAGAGAGCCAGAACAGGGATCTTTTAATGTAAACAAATAGATCCCCGTTCTGGCAGGGAAGTACAGAGTGGTTGTCTGTTCCTAGTGATCAGGAACAGCGATCTCTCTGTACTCTGTCAGTCCCCTCCCCCCACAGTTAGAAACACCTCCCAGGGAACACCTTTAACCCCTTGATCACCACTAGTAATAACTCCTTCCCTGCCAGTGTCATTTATATAGTAATCAGTGCATTTTTATAGCACTGATCGCTGTATAAATGTCATTGGTTCCAAAAAAGTGTCAAAAGTGCCTAATCTGACCGCACAATGTTGCAATCACAAAAAAATCGCTGATCACCGCCATTACTAGTAAAAAAAAAAAATAATAATAATAAAAATGCCATAAATCTATCCCCTATTTTGTAGACACTATGGCCCAGATTCAGAGAGCCATTACGCCTGTCTAACTGGTGTTAGACTGGAGTAATTTCAAATTACGCGCGTTTTCTAGCTAGTCGAAAATCTCAAACCATGAATAGACAGCTGCGGGCTTCAATTCGACTGGATTACGTGTTCATACGCCTTCGGATCTACGCTGCAATAAAATTGCGGCCACTGGGTGGACTTCCCGTCGTTTTCCGCGTCGGGGTATGCAAATGAGCTTTTGCCGCGATCCCCGAAATTGCGATCTTCAATCGCAATCTCTTACGGCACCTTTAGTCATCTTTTATTTGCGTAACACTATACCAGCTTTTTGCTGCTCTAATATTAGACAGCCCATGTTAAGTATGGCCATCGTTCCCGCGTCGAATTTCTACGTTTTCCGACGTCTTTTATTATTTTTTACGTAAGTCATCCGGGAATAGGAATGTTCGTAAATGACGCTACTCAAACAACGAATGACGTAACGACGTGATTTCGCGCAATGCACGGCGGGAAATTTCTGAACGGAGCATGCGCAGTTCGATCACCGCGGGGACGCGCTTAATTTAAATGCTTCACGCCCCCTAATCGCGTATTTCGATTACGCGGCGAGAAATTGACTACGCCGCCGTAGCGTACGGGCAAAAATCTACCAGGATTCGGTGTAGAGCCTGGTAAAATACGGCAGCGTAGAGTATTTCGATTACGCAGCGCAATGTGTATGTGAATCTGGCCCTATAACTTTCGCGCAAACCAAGCAATATACAATTTTTTTTTTTACCAAAAATATATAGAAGAATACATATTGGCCTAAACCAGGGATCCTCAAACTACGGCCCTCCAGCTATTGCAGAACTACACATCCCATGAGTCTTTGTAAAACTCTGAAATTCACAGACATGACTAGGCATGATGGGAATTGTAGTTCCTGAACAACTGGAGGGGCCGTAGTTTGAAGACCCATGAGCCTAAACTGATGAAGAAATGTATTTATTTTTGTGATATTTATTATAGCAAAAAGTAAACAAAATATATATTTTTTCAAAATTGTTGGTCTTTTTTTGTTTATAGCGCAAAAAAAAATTAAACCACAGAGGTGATCAAATACCACCAAAAGAAAGCTCTGTTTGTGGGAAAAAGGGAATGTCAATTTTGTTTGGGTACAACGTCGCACGATCATGCAATTGCAGTGGCGGTGCGTCCATAGTGGGCGCAGGAGCGCTGCCCACTCTCTCCTCCTGCATCCATCAATCAACAATACATAGATTCATGCATTGCATGAATCTATGTATTGTCGCCGCTGCTGCCCACTATTCAGGTGACCGGCCTCCCTGTTGAGCGCCGGCCATCTGGATAACAGCGGTGGGTGTGTTTTGGAAGTGCCTGAATAGAGCGAGACACTCTAATAGGCTTTCCCGATTACAGCATGTGGGCTATAATCGGCTTCCAAATGGTTAACCAGAGGGCACACAGGCTGTGAGTTCCCTGGTTAAACAGTGCTTTCCTAACACTGACCCGCCTCTCAGCCAATCAGGTTCACCGGATCTGGTCACCTGAAGCCGCAGGCTGTGAAAGGACGAGAGGAGGAGCGGATGGGAGAAGAGTCTTCCTCCTGGAGGAAGAAATGGAGGACACCGCTCGCCACCTGCCGCCGTCACGCGCTGCTGACCCGAGACAAGGTGAGGGCCGGGCAGACAGTGAGCATGCGGGGGGCAACGTTTGGGGCACTGTGGCCACACTTGAGGCACGCTGGCAGCATTGGGCACACTGGCAGTATTGGGAACACTGGCAGCATTTTATGGCACAGTTGCAGCATTTGGTGGGCACAGTCGCAGCATTTGGCACACTGGCAGCATTTGGTGGGCACAGTCGCAGCATTTGGTGGGCATAGTCACAGCATTTGGTGGGCACAGCGGCAGCGTTTGATGGCACAATGGCAGCGTTTGATGTTTTTTTTTTCTAATTATTTTCAGTTTATTTATTTTTTTAAGTACCAGCCGCCACTGTGCAATTGTCAGTTAAAGCACCACAGCTCCGTATCACAAAAAATGGCCTGGTCGTTAAGGGGAAAAAAATCGAGCTTGACCTGTAGTGGTTACGCTCTTGTTGTACACGGGGTTGCCACCTCATCCCTTTAAAAAGGAACACATATTAATTACACAGGTTCTCAGGCTAATTTAATGCAGGTAAAGCACCAAGTGAGTTTAATTACCACCTTAATTAGCCACAGAACCTGTGTAATTAATATGTGTTCCTTTTTAAAGGGATGAGGTGGCAACCCTAGGTAAGGTGTGTATATCAGGTCACACATGGGTACTTACACTGCTTGCATTAACAATATGGTTATATCCATCTCTTATATCTTCCTGGAATTCAGATTTAATTGGGTAAGAAAAGAAGTTGGAATGCCAATTACCTGTTCTTTAAGTTCCAAGTACCTTTGGTGCTTATGGGCTCATCAGAAAAAGAGGCGCGGAAATTCTGGGGGCAGAAGTTCTAGAGCAAAGAGGAGGAAAAGTGATATTACCACTAAAGGTAGGGCAGTTACATAGTAGTGAGGCCATTATGAATATATAAGTAGTGTACTCACCTTCTACTCCAAGACCATCAGGGGAAAAGAAGTCCTTGTACAGCACAACAAATGTCTTCAAAGATACAGTCCTCCTCTCTGTCTGCATCAAACTGGAAGTTGGGAACCAAAAACACAACTACTTAATAACCTGATATGAGAGGATTACCATTGCTGATCTCCTTATGAAAATGCTATTTGCCTGTTTGTTATGCTGATCCACCGATCTCACATCGTCACCGACACAATATACAGATCAAGAAAGTCACAGAAAAGTCATCAGCCTTTATCTGTGTACTTGTTTTGGTTTAGATGACTCTGACCAATGAAGCCATGGGATCAGCATGAGAGCCAGACAACTAGCACTTTCAGAAGCAGAAGTCAGAGGTTTACCTTTAAGGTACCTCTACTTTTGTGGGGGGGGGGGGGGGGGGTTAGCAAGAAAATGAATATAGCATATTTATCATCATTTCGAGTTCATTAAAGTCATATTGTAATTTACATATTCTTTTTAAACGACCTTTCATTTTCCATCTGCAGTTCTATAATTTTCTGTAATATGCAATATGGCAACCTGGAGGCGTTCGGCACACAGATGTTATACACAACGCTCCCCAGATATGTAATTTCCTGCTTGTGTGATTGGCTCACTGATTTTCCCAGAAGTCTGCGCTAAGATACAAGTCAGATTTTTGGCATCCCCTACAACAAAAATGTCATGTATGCTGAGATACTCCCAAAGGGAAAAGACGTCTAAGGGGGTGGAGACCCTAACCACTTTCCTCATTAGAACCCCAGCAAGTTCAGCAGCTGATTGATAATTGTGAAATCAGTCCCATTAGATTTACTTACCACACAGACAAACAAACTACTATTTCTGCAGAATAGCAAAAGGAAGGAATGTGCAATAAAGTTTGTTAAAATCCCTGCAATGTACCTAGATCACCCATAGGGGAATGTTTTTTGGTTTTTCAGAGGTTGTTGAGGGTTCCTTGAGCTGTGGCTGAGTGTTTTCCCATCTGATGGGCCACTGGACAGAGCCAGCAACATGACACCAATTAACTTTTTAGCTGTTTGTTGGGGTGGCATTTTGACTCCCACTGTAAGGAGGAGGGCATTCCTTCCCTGATCACCAATGTAAACATTTTTTCTTTTGACCACCAATGTAAGGGGAGCAGTCTTCCCACTGATTACTAATGTAAGGGAGAATTCTTCCCCGATCACCAATTTAAGGGTGATAACCTTCCCTGATCACAAATGTAAGAGGAATGGCGGGTTTCTTTTGACCGCCAATGTAAGGGGAGCAGTCTTCCCATTGATTACTAATGTAAGGGAGGGCACTGTTCCCTGATCACCAATTTAAGGGGGATAAGTCTTCCCTGATAACCAATGTAAGGGGGTAATCTTCCCTGATCACCAATGTAAGGGGGGGGGGGGTAAATTTTCCCTGATCTTTTAATGTAAGGGGAGCAGTATTCTTCCAATTGATTACTATGTAAGGGGGGGGGGGTAATCTTCCCTAATCACCAATCTAAGGGGGATTGTGGTGGGGGGGCGGCATTTTTCTTTTGACCATAACCAATGTAAGGGGAGCAGTCTTCCCATTGATTACTAATGTAAGGGGGTAATATTCCCTGTCCACCAATGTTGGGGATAATCCCTGATCACCAATTTAAGGGGGATAAGCTTCTTTCCTGATAACCAATGTAAGGGGGTAATCTTCCCTGATCACCAATGTAAGGGGGGTCATTTTCCCTGATCATCAACGTAAGGGGGGTATTCGTCCCTGATCACCAATGTAAGGGGGATTGGTAGGGGGCATTTTTACCCTGATCACCAATGTAAGTGGGGTAAGCAGTCTTCCCTGATCATCAATATAAGGGGGTAATATTCCCTGTTCACCAATGTAAGGGGGATAATCTTCCTTGATCACCAATGTAAGGGGTAATCTTTCCTGATCACCTATGTAAAAGGGGGTGGGGGGGGGGGTACTTTTGACAACCAGGTAAGGGGAGCAGTCTTCCCATTGATTACTAATGCAAGGGGGTAGACAATCTTCCCTGATCACAATATGAAGGCCTTCTTCCTACTGATCACCAATATAAGGGGGTAATCTTCCCTGATCACCAATGTAAGGGGGATTGGAGGGGGCATTTTTACTTTTGACCACTAATGTTAGAGGAGCAGTCTTCCCATTGATTGCTAATGTAAGGAGGGAATTCTTCCCCGATCACCAATGTAAGGGGGGTAATCTTTCCTGATCTCCAATGTAAGGGGGGGTAATCTCCCCTGATCAACAACGTAAGGGGGTAATCTTCCCTGATCACCAATGTAAGGGGGATTGGGGGGGATTTTTCTTTTGACCACCAAATTAAGGGGAGCAGTCTTCTCCACTTCCCACTAACCACAAATGATCACCAATGTTAAAGGGGGGGGGGGGGTGAGCAGTCCTCTCCACTGATCAACAATGTAAGGGGATCAGTCTTCTCCATTGATGACCAATGTAAGGGGAGCAGTCTTCCCCACTGATGACCAATGTAAGGGGAGCAGTCTTCCCCACTGATCACCAATGTAAGGGATATTTTTTCCACTGACCCCTTAATGAAAATATTTTAGTATAGATTTTCACCCCCTTCCTGAAAATTCTTAAAAGGGTTCCTCTGTTTTTTTCCCCACACAAATAGGGTTTGGTGGTAAATCTCTGCGGTTTTTAAAAACAAAAGAAGAGCGACAATTGAGCAAGGCTGGTCTAGAGAGTACAAAACATTGGTTTGAACGTTGCGGCGGATGAATGCTATAAGAAGACTATAATAAATTCAATAAAAATTTGGATTAAAATAAGGGGGAGGAGATCATGTGTGTTCCTCTGTAAACAGGAGACGTGACAATATCACTCGCGGGTGCCCGGCGGCAAACGGCCGTCGGGCAGAAAGTACTCCCAAGTACTAAAAAATGTTTGAAAATATTTTAGTAGAGATTTGAAAATTCAATCAATTCAAAAACAAAATGAAAAGATATAATAAATTCAATCAATATTTGTTTCCGTGGCCAGCAAAGTTTCAATCAATTTAAAAACAAAATGAAACCAGCAAAGGAAACCATCCGATGACTCAACCCAACAGGCTCCAAGAGTTTTGTTCGTTTTTGCTCTTATCGAAAAACATATGTGTAGATTCTGCCAGAAGTCCAGCACTATCCTGTCTACTCTGCAGAGTTATCTCAAGCTATTTTAGCAGCAATGTTACCTTGTGAACTACAGAACACCTCAGCCCTATGCTATGGAGATAAGGGGAGAAGGATATATTCTGCAGAACTAACACACTTCTTGTTCTAGGATGACAACACTGCTCCTTCCTAGATACAGTGTGGTGAGTGCGCGTTGTCACCCTAGGACAGGAAGTGTGAAAATAGTAGAAAAAAAGCCAGATAAAAGAAAATGAATGCAGCCACAGTTGACATTTAAGAACCGGAAAGCTGTAAAACATTACATTTGTGTTCTACTTTGGATTTACTTACTCTTATGACGGAATTTCCGACAACAAAAGTTCGATAGGAACCTTTGGTCGGAAATTCTGACCGTGTGTAGGCTCCATTGGACAAAAATTTGAGAGCTGGTCCTCAAATTTTCCGACAACAAAATCTGTTTTCGTAAATTCCGAGCGTGTAGACAATTCCGATGCACAAAATTCCACGCATGCTCTGAATCAAGTACTAGACGGAAGCGCTCGGTCTGGTAAAACTAGCGTTCGTAATGGAGATAACACATTCGTCACACTGTAACGGACTAAAAAGTACGAGGCGAATCGTCTCTCACCAAACTTCTACTAACACGAGATTAGCAGAAGGGTGGCACACTTGGTATGGAACTTCCGTTTTATTGTGCCGTTGTACGTCTTGTACGTCACCGCGTTCTTGACGTTTGGAATTTTTGACAACATTTGTGTGACTGTGTGTATGCAAGACAAGTTTGAGACAACATCCGTCGGAAATGTATCTGTACTGTACATGGCATTACACAGTACCTGATTGGATGCAAGTTGAATAGATTTGTTTAAGTAGGTCTTTGCGTTATTGGTTGATACATCTACAGAAGACTAAGCTGGTGTTGTACATTCATATTATAACATGTATTACCAGCTTTATATGGATCCTGTTGGCGTTCTAAGTCTGGGGCACCTTTGAACATACACATGATATCTGTAGGAACTGATTTCACTTACCCTGGCTATCAGCCCTTTATCCTGGTAATATTTAACAATCAGTGGGAGATTGTGCTTAAAATTCTCCAATCGTTTGTCTATGGCGTGAGCATTATCATCCGGTCGCCCCTGCTGTGCAGAACGCTTCTCTAAGCGCTGTCGTAGTCGTTGGCTGGAACATGACAAGAAGATCACCAGGTCTGGAGTCCCAATCTGCAGGAAGTGAAATGTTTGCTGATCACAGGGACCTTAAATCTGTGGTTTAGTATAAATGATAATGGTATACAACCAACAAAAAGAGACATACATTTTCACTGTTAAAGTGGTTGTAAACCTCTGAAATGAAAAGTGATCAAAGCAAATCCTTCTATAGTGTCTACCTACCTCTATCCAAAATGACTACTGTGATTTCTGTCAGTTGTCTCTCTTCCTCTGCTATCTACATTAGTCACTTTTGACAGTTTATGCTGACTCAGAGGTATCCAGGCAGATAAGGATGGGAGCTCAAGCACACAGCCTGTGATTGACAGCCTCAGCTGTGTCCACTCCCTCCTCTCAGATCTTAGACTACACTCACCTTCTTGCTCTATGCTGTGCAGTGTATGATCAGATCCCCACCCCCTGCCTTCTGACAATCACGAATGCTGTGTAAACTGTAGACATTGAACGGATGTAGCAAAGGGTTTGGCATGCATATAAACAGGTACAACTTATGTACAGTGGGGAAAATAATTATTTTATCCCCTGCAGATTTTGTATATGTTTGCTCACTTACAAAGAAATTAATGGTCTACAATTTTTTATCATAGGTGGATTTTAAATTATAGAGACAAAATATCAACCAAAAATCCAGAAAAAAACACATAAAACAAATGTTATCAATTGATTTGCAGTTCAGTGAGTAAAATAAGTATTTGATTCCCAAGTAAAACACGACTTATGCTGCGTACACACAACCATTTTTAATGACGCGAAAACTGCCATTTTTTTAGATTGGTTGTGAAAACCGGTCTTGTGTATGCTCCATAGCAGTTTTCCCGACGAGAAAACTGCCCATAAAAAAATTGGAACCTGTTCTATTTTTTTTTGTCGTTTTTCTCGTCGTTCTTTTTCTCGTCACGAAAACCTCTTGTGTGTTTGCTTTTCCGAGGGGAAAAAAACGCGCATTCTCAGAAATTAGCAAAAGCTTCCCAAAGGGTGGCACCATTTAAATGTGCCGTCGTACATCACCGCGCTTTGCTCAAGCGTTATTTTCATGAACGTGTGTATTTCAAGGCAGGCTTGAGAGGAATCACAACGAATCACGTCGAGAAAAACTTAATTTTTTTGCATGACAGAAAAAACGGTTGTACGCGGCATTAGTACTTAGTGGAGAAACCCTTGTTGACAATCACAGAGGTAAGATATTTCTTGTAGATGGTGACCAGTGTGCACACATCTCAGCAGGAATGTTGGTCCACACTTTTTTACAGATCTTCTCTAAATCCTTAAGGTTTCTTGGCTGTCTCTTGGAAACTCAAAGTTTCAGCTCTGGCTAGGGCTCCATGACCTTAATGTGCTTCTTCTTGAGCCACTGCTTTGTTGCCTTGGCAGTACAGTATGTTTTGGGTCATTGTCATGCTGGAAGACCCATCTTCAGTGTTCTGGCTCAGGGAAGAAGGTTCTCATCCAAGATTATACAATACATGGCCCCGTCCATTGGACCCTCAATGTGGAAAAGTCGGTCTGCACCCTTAGTAGAGAAACTGCCCCAAAGCATTATGTTTCCACCTCCGTGCTTCACTTTAGGGAGGGTGTTCTTAGGGTCATAGTGGGCATTTTTCTTCCTCTAAACACGGCAAGTCGCCTCCCTCGTAAAGGCAAATGTACACTCATGCCAATGAACATCTAAATGATTCAGAGAAGGATTGGGGGAAGAAAAATGCTGACTGTGACCCTAAGAACACCATCCCTACAGCCAAGCACAGAAGTCGAACATTATGCTTTAGGGGTGTTTCTCTGATAAAGGGAAAGGCTTACTTTGCAGCATTGAGGAGCCAATGGACGGGGCCATGTATTGTTAAATATTAGATGAAAACCTTCTTCCCTCAGCCAGAACACTGAGGATGGGTTGTGGATGAGTCGTCCAGCATAACAATAACCCAAAACATACTGCCAAGGCAACAAAGGAGTGGCTCAAGAAGAAGCACATTAAGATCATGGAGTGGCCTAGCCAGTTTCCAGACCTTAATCCTATAGAAAATGTATGGAGGGAGCTGAAACTTCGAGTTGCCAAGAGACAGCCAAGAAACCTTACAGATTTAGAGAAGATCTGTAAAGAAGAGTGGACCAAAATCCCTCCTGAGTGGTGTGCAAACCTGGACAGCAACTACAGGAAACGCCTTACCTCTGTGATTGCCAACAAGGGTTTCTCCACCAAGTACTAAGTCATGTTTTGATTGGGGATCAAATACTTATTTTACTCACTGAACTGCAACTCAATTTATATAGTTTTTCTGGATTTTTGTTTCTGTCTCTATCATTTAAAATACATCTATTATGAAAATGACAATGATCAATGGGGTGCTGCATTCATGGCAATTGGGGTGCTGCATTCATGGCAATGTGCATGTTGCATTCATGGAAATGGGGGTGCTGCATTCATGGCAATGTGCATGTTGCATTCATGGAAATGGGGGTGCTGCATTCATGTCAATGGGGGTGCTGCATTCGTGGCAATGTGGGGTCTTTATTTATGGCAATGTCGCTGCTACAATCATGGCAACAGGGGTTGCTGCATTTGTGGCAATGTGGGTGCTGTATTCATGGCAATGGCGAGTCTATATTCATGTCAATGTGGATGCTGCATTCGTGTTAATGGGGGTGCTGCATTAATTTCAGTGGTGTTGCTTCATTCATTGCAGTGGTGTTGCTTCATTCATTGCAGTGGTGGTGCTTCATTCATGACAATAGTGGGGCTGCATTTGTGGCAGTGGTGTACTGCATTCATGTCAATGGGGGTGCTGCATTCATGGCAATGGGAGTGCTGCATTCATGGCAATAGTGGGGCTGCATTCATGGCACTTGTGAGGCTTTAGATGGGCACTGATTAGGCTGCTATGATGGGCAGTGACCCTTATTTTGCTTCACAGTTCTCCATTTAAATTTTATTTTTTTGTGAGTGAGTGTTATACGCCGATAAATACGGTATGGTACGGTACATGCCTGAGCTCATCTCTTAGGCGGCGTACAGACGATCGGATATATCCGATGAAAACGGTCCGCGGACCATTTCCATCGGATATGTCCGATCGGGAGTTTGATCCGATGGCGTGTACACACCATCGGATCAAATTCCCCGCCGCCGGACGGCGCGGTGACGTAGTGGTGACGCGGCGGTGACGTTGACGCCGCCGCGTCACCGCCACGTCACCGCACCAGGAAGTAAAACACTTCCGCGCATGCGCCGAATCCATTCGGCAGCGGCGCGGCGGTGGTGGGAGCCGACATGTCTGCTGGTAAGTGTACTAACCAGCAGACATGTCGGGCGGACAGATTCCCACCGGATAGATTTCAAAGCATGCTTTGAAATCTGTCGGGTGGAGAAATCTGTCCGCTAGCCCATACACACGAGCGGAGATGTCTGCTGAAACGGTCCATCGGACCGTTTTCAGCGGACATATCCCCTCGTGTGTACGCGGCCTTAGACACACAACGCCACAAAGGCAAGAGAATTCTTGTTGGGCAGTGTATTAGTGCTCGGACGAATTTTAATGATTCAAAGAATGTCAGGCAAAATGGTCGGCCCTCACGCACGTTCACTTCATCAAAAGTTTGGACACCCCTGTTATAGACCCTTCATTTCTTTGTAAGTGGGCAAACTTACAAAACCTGCAGGGGATTAACCACTTACATTTTCATGAATTCTAGCTTTTTTCAGCCAGGGCATGCCAGTAATCCGTACCAATACCTGCCAAATGTTGGCATGGGGTTCCCCTCAAAATACACACCAGACCTAATGGTCTGGTATGGATCTGGGGGGGTGGGGCTACACCATTTTTTTTTTGCATGGGGTTCCCCTAAAATCAGTATCATGATAGATGAATAAATTAGGGATGAATTTTTATTGCCGGCAATTGTTTTGTTTACATTCAGCTGTCCGTTTTTTTTCAGCTGGCAAATCGCTCCCAAAACCGCCTTATTTTTTTCTGCTCCTTGAAGCTGAAGCTAGAAAAATGCTTCTAGCTTATAATAGTGTGCATGGACACATGCAGGATAACACTATTTACTTCCAAGGGCAGAAATAAAATGCTCAAACTGGCTGCTAGAAGCTTAAAAATAAGCTAGTGTGCATGGAACCCTAAAGCTCATGCACATTGCAGCTTTAAAAAAAAAATGCTTTTACAGTTTGAAGAAGCTTGTGTTTTTTTTGTGCTTTTTTACATCTTTTTTTGAGCTTCGTTGAGCATTTTTGAGCACAAGTGTTTTATTTTTTCTCACAAACCTCCCCACAGCAAATCTTTCCTATATTTTTTATTTTTTTTGTGCATTTTCAAGCTTTTTCAAACTGTAGGAGTAGTTTCTTTCTTTGAGTTTCTTTGAGATGCGTAATGAATATATTTTTTTTAACCATAGTATAACTACTTGCCACAAGGTTTCCCTATTTATCTTTTTACCGGATTATGCTAGAAATGGAAAGACATTAAAGCGGTAGTAAATCGCCACCGAAATGAAATATGAGCGGGCCCCCTGCAGGGTTAAGTCATAATGTACTAGTATGCACCGCATACTAGCACACTATGACACACTTGCCGGTAAAGCGAATCCCCCCCGGGCAGCGCTGCCTCCAATTACCAATGCTGCCATCTTCACCCAGTCTTTGGGGGCCTTGGAAAGGTATGTCTTCCATTTAAAACGCATGAGCTGGTGAATATCTCATAAACAGTGCAAGTTTAGGAAAAATTCACTGTACCTACAGATAAGCCTTATTATAGGATTAGCTGTAGGTACAAGTTAACCACTTAAGACCCGGACCTTTAGGCAGGTAAAGGACCTGGCCAGTTTTGCGATTCGGCACTGCGTTGCATTAACTGACAATTGTGCGGTCATGTGACGTGGCTCCCAAACAAAATTTGCATCCTTTTTTCCCCCCACAAATAGAGCTTTCTTTTGGTGGTATTTGGTCACCTCTGAGGTTTTATTTTTTGGGCTATAAACAAAAATAGAGCGTCAATTTTGAAAAAAATTCTATATTTTTAACTTTTTGCTATAATAAATACCCCCCTAAAACATACAGTTTAGGCTGATACGTATTCTACCTATTTTTGCAAAAAGAGTTTATCGATTGGTTTGCGTAAAATTTATAGCGTTTACAAAATAGGGGATAGTTTTATTGCATTTTTATAAAAAAAAAATGTTTTACTACTAATGGCGGCGATCAGTGATTTTTTTCGTGAATGCGACATTATGGCGTATACTTCGGACAATTTTGACACATTTTTGGGACCATTGTCATTTTCACACCAAAAAATGCATTAAAAATGCATTGTTTACTGTGAAAATAACAATTGCAGTTTGGGAGTTAACCACAAGATGGCGATGAAGGGGTTAAGTGTGACCTCATCTGTGTTTCTTACTGTAGGGGGGTGTGGCTGTAGGTGTGACATCATTGATTGTGTTTCCCTATATTAGGCAACACACGATCAACACATGATCAATGACGGCGCCACAGTGAAGAACAGGAAAGCTGTGTTTACAAACAGCTCTCCACGTTCTTCAGCTCCGGGGACCGATCGCGGGACTTCAGTGGCAATCAGGGCTTTTGGCCAGTGACCGCCATGGCCAAAAGATCACCTGATTAGAAACAACTCATGATGGTCAGACTTGTTTCAACAGAATAGGACCCAGATGTGTTAAGAGTACCTGTTCCTCAAATGTGAAGGCCTGCCCAATGTCCCTGGGGAACCCATCAACTACAAATCCACAGGAATCCCGCTGATTGATAAATTGCTGTTTCAGCTCCTCAATTGTTGTTTCCTGTATAAAATAAGACAAAAGACAAACAGTTGTGTTAGGAGGAAATGAGAATACGTGAAACTCATGAGATAGTTATCTGTCACATAGTCAGGTTGGAAAAGTCCATCCAAAAGGGGAAATAAAAATCGCACAATCCTACACTCAAGCCTCGTACACATGACCAGTTTGCCTGTCGGGAAAACTGACATGAGAGCTTTTGGCCGGCAAAACTGGCCGTGTGTATGCTCCATCGCAGTTTTCCCGATAGGAAAACTGACGAAAAAAAAAAAAAAAATTTTCCTGACGGATTACTTGCGGTTTTTAACCTGGCAGTTTTCCTATGGGAGACACTGCGATGGAGCACACACATGGACGGGATTCCTGACCAAAGCTCTCATGGCAGTTTTCCTGTCGGGAAAAAGTAAAAAAGTAAAAAGTCCGCAGGGAAACCTGTATGTGTGTACCAGGCTTCACAGTTCATCCACAGAGGAAGGCAAAAAAAAAAAAAAACAAAGCATGATCCAATTTGCTCCAGCAGGGAAAAATATTCCTTCCTGATCCCCAGAAAGGCAATAGGATTTCAACTTTACCTATAAATGTTAGTATCCAGTTATGTTATGTACATTTAGGTAAGGATCCAGGCCTTTTTTTAAACAGTCTAGTAAACTGGACAGAACCAGCTTTTGAAGGAGTCTATTCCACATTTTCACAGCTCTACTGTGAAGAAACCTTTCCGTATTTGTTGATGTCCTTAAAGTGAATAACGCAACACCAAGTTCACTATATGGACCCCTTATATATTTGTACATGTTGATCATATCCCCCCTTATTCTCCTCTTCTCAAGAGTGAATAAATTCAGTTCCTCTAATCTTTCCTCATAGCTGAGCTCCTCCATGCCTCTGATCAGTTTGGATGCCCTTCACTGCACTTTCTCCAGTTCTCCGATATCCGTTTTATAAACCAGTGCCCAAAACTGAACTACATATTTCAGATGAGGTCTTATATAAATGATATCTCTCTCTCTGGAGTCCATACCTCTCTTAATACAAGAAAGGACTTTGCTCGCTTTGGAAACCGCAGATTGGCATTGCATGCCATTATTGAGCTTATGATCTACAAAAAAAAAACAGATCCCCCCAGTTGTACTCCCCCTAGCATGTATGATGCATGCATATTCTTAGACCCCAAGTGCATAACTTTACATTTATCAACATTAAACCTCATCTGCCACATAGTTGCTCAATTAAACAGAGCATTGAGATCGGCTTGTAAATTGGAGACATCCTGTAAGGACGTTATTCCACTGCATAGCTTGGTGTCATCTGCAAACACTGAAATTGTATTTTTAATCCCAGACCCAATATCATTTATAAAGGTATTAAAAAGTAAGGGTCCCAACACTGAACCTTGGGGTACACTACTGATAACCTTCGACCATTCAGAGTAAGAATCATTAACCACGACTCTGAATTCTGTCTTTTAGCCAGTTTGCTATCCATTTAAAGACTAATTTTCTCAAGCCTGTAGACTTTACCTTACACATGTCATGTCAAAACGCTTTTGCAAAATCCAAGTATACCACGTCCACTGCCACGCCTCTGTCCAGGGTTATACTTACCTCTTCATAAAAAGAAATCAGGTTTGTCTGACAACTTCTGTCTTTCATGAATCCATGCTGTCTGCTGCTTAAAATATTTTTTTCCAGCAAGAATATATGTGGTCTTTTATTAAACACTCCAGTATCTTCCCAACTATAGAAGATAAACTAACAGGTCTATAGTTACTTGGTAAAGACTTTGATCCATTTTTTAAATATAGGCACCACATTGGACCTGCGCCAATCCAGTGGTACCATTTCAGTCATTAAAGGGGTAATTCCCCCAAAAACCTTTTTTTAACATTTATTCAGGCTTGTTATGTCAAGGGGAATCAGGTTTTTTTTTTTTAGAAATGAAGCCGTACTTACCGTTTTACAGATGCATCGTCTCCCTCGCTTCCGGGTATGATCGTCTGGTCTGGGCGTGCCTATTTGATTGACAGGCTTCCGACGGTCGCATACATCGCGTCGCGAGTAGCCGAAAGAAGCCGAGCGACGGTGCGGCTCTATACTGCGCCTGCGCACCGTCGTTCGGCTACTTTCGGAAAATCGTGACGCGATGTATGCGACCTCGGAAGCCTGTCAATCAAATAGGCACGCCTATAGTCGGAGCCCATACCCGGAAGCGTCGGAGACGATGCATCTGTAAAACGGTAAGTACGGCTTCATTTCTAAAAAAAAAAAACCTGATTCCCCTTGACATAACGAGCCTGAATAAATGTTAAAAAAAAGGTTTTTGGGGGAACTACCCCTTTAATGAGTCCCTAAAAATTTGATACAATGGCTTTGAAATTACATAAAAAGAAATTGAAATGAAATCAGTGTATGCCATCTGGTCCGGGAGCTTTAACGACATTTATTCTGTCTAATTATTTTTTGGACCATATCACTTTTGAGCCATTGTGGATCATTTGGGGCTGTGTCACTCCCACCCCCATTATGGACATGAGCTCCGCCATGCCCCAATCCACCATATTTAAAGTCATCAGCTGCACAGAGACTTTGCTGTCTGATCTGCAGCTTGTACCTGTGAAATCTGTTCCTGAGATTTTGATTCCTGTGTTTGACCCGGCTCACTCTGACTACGCTTGCTCTCCGTTACCCTCACCCCTGCTTGCCTCGCTGACTACGTCCCCGTCCCCCCCACTGCTTGATATGCTGTTGCCAAACTCTGCCTACATCCTGACCATTCTCTGCCTGTCATTTATATCTTCATTTGATCGTCTTATTACCAAATCCGGCTAGTCTGACCACACATTTAGTGTCTCCCTAGCTCTGCACCTACCAGCCTGCTTCCTGTTGGCTCAGCTGAACTGACAACACCTGCCATTTAACCTGCTGGTCTATCCTGGTGACCAGTGTTGCTCATCTTACTTTTAAAAAAGTAATTAGTTACAGTTAAAAATTACTTCACCGGAAAAGTAATTGCGTTAGTGACTCAGTTACTACATTGAAAAAGTAATTAGTTACTCAGCAAAGTAACTATGTGTACAATATCTTCATCATCACCTCCACATGCCCAGAAAATGCAATACTGTACAACATATTCCACCTCCACATGCCCAGCCCGACCCCAGCCTCAGCCCTAGACTAGGCCGCTGCCCCCCAGTCCCAGACACTTCCAATCCAGTCCACACATGCTGGTCCTCACCTGCGCTGCAGTCTGCGTCTCACCACGTCGCATGGCCACGGTCGGTGCTGAGCTGAGTCTCTTTGATCCTCCGCGGGGGAGATGTCGGCGGCTGCGCTGAAAGCTCTTGTGACGTGACAGGCGGGCGGGCGGGAGACTCCAGGTGCGTGCATGCGCCAGCTGCCAGCGCCACACGCGATCATCACAGACAGGCCAGCGCTGTGGCCACATGACCGGCCGTGACCGATTTACAGGCCAGCTCAGGCTTGTGGCCACATGACCCTCTCTGCCCCCCGCACGCCGCGGTAGATGCAATTACGGTAACGCCGCCCAAGTAATGGGAACGGCGTTAACGTGAGGGGAAGAGTAATCTGGTAAATTACTCATTACCCTCAAAAGGGGCATTGTTAGGTAACAGCCTTTATTTAAACGCTGTTACTGTCAACACTGCTGGTGACACATCTATTACACCAAAGACGATCCAGGCACCCATACACGACCAGGCTCTTGCGGACACTGTTGCAACATCGGTGGCTCTTGAACTGGGGTTGTACGAGAAAGCTTTCCCACTACACATCAGGCTCATCCGTCAGGTGCGTGACAGTGTTCCCTCATTTTATACTCTTTTTTTCTTATTATTTATATATTTTTTTACTTTTGCATTGCCCAATGGAATATATTTTGCAGTGAGTTCACATACAGTCTTTTTGAAGAATTTCCATTTCTGTTCTGTGTTCATTGATGCCAATATTCCCTCCCAGTCTAAGTTCTGGGGAGCAGCCCTCATCCTTGGAAAATTTGCTCTCTTAAATGTAAATGTAATTTATATTTCTAGTATGTGTTTGTTGTTTACAGCTCACATTAAATGAAACCATGTTATAATTACTGCTACCCAGCTGTTATTTTATATGACCATATTTTATATGAACATTAGTAATAAGCTCTGCATGGTTTGAGATTACTACGTCCAGCAGAGCATCATTCCTAGTCAGGACCTCTGTGAACTGTACCATAAAATTGTCTTGTATATTTTGGTTTTGTATTGAACAATATCTAAATAAAACTGTTATTGAGAAAAAATATATTTGTCTTGTAATAGAATAACAATATAAATAAAGGGGAAAGCACTTACAATGCCACATCCGTAATTTGGGAGAAAAAGGAAATTACTTTGAAAAGGTAACAAATGGTCGGACTTTGCAGGCAAAACAGACAGGAATAGCAAAAAATACTTTATTACAAAAATAGGATATACATAAAACAGTACAATATACAAAAATTAGAAAACCATACAGGATATAGCGCTTGAAATAATGTTCCCTGTGCGTCTACGCGTTTCACCTTAAGGCTTCTTCAGGACAGACAAGAGAAGACAATAGTGGACAATGAATTTCACTATCTTAAAGTAATCTGAACCATATAGGCATAGGGATATCCATATGCTGGGAACTTTACAGGTAGGAAAATTCCATAACAAAGTAAAAGAGTGACCAAAAAGATCTCCAAAGGCGCAAGAAAGTCAAAGAATCCCTCTATGTAGAATATTTATTATGAGGGGGTGCCACCCACTTAGCATACAAAAATGGTTTAGTTTATAAGGCATTAGTCTAGGGGCAATCCAAGGACAGGAACATTGGAGACTTGTATGCTCCACCTCAAAAGAGGTATTAAAGTTCTGGATTCAGAAGCTCACTGTGTATAGCACAGGCTATCTCACAGGGGCAAATATTGTTATGCCAGCCACCATCCTGTGCTGGCTTGATTGATCCAAAGGGCTACTATTATTGTGTGAGCTTCTGAATCTAGGACTTTAATACCTCTTTTGTGGTACAGGCGGAGCGTACAAGTCTTCGATGTTCCTGTCCTTGGATTGCCCCTCGACTAATGCCTTTATGCTTATGAATAAACCATTTTGTATGCTAAGTGGGTGGCACCCCCTTATAATAAATATTCTACATAGAGGGATTCTTTGCCTTTCTTGAGCCTTTGGAGATCTTTTTGGTCAGTCTTTTACTTTGTTATGGAATTTTCCTATCTGTAAAGTTCCCAACATATGGATATTCCTATGCCTATATGGTTCGGATTACTTTAGGATAGTGAAATTTATTGTCCACTATTGTCTTCTCTTGAAGAAGCCTCACGGCAAAACGCGTAGATGCACAGGGGACATCATTTCATACTCTATATCCTCTATGATTTTCCTATTTTTGTATATTGTGCTGTTTTATGTATATCATATTTTTGTAATAAAGTATTTTTTGCTATTCCTGTCTATTTTGCCTGCAAAGTCCGACCATTTGTTACCTTTTCAGAGTAATTTACTTTTTCTGTCTTGTAATAGGTATAAATGCAGAAAAAAAATATATAGTACATGTATAGTGACCGTGCTATAGCTGCAACCACTTAGTAGTGTACTCGAAAGACACTTTGTAATAAATGTAAAAGAAAAAGGTGAGAATGGTGCGCTTATTCAATAATGTGCCATAAGGTAGTATACTCAAAGAAAAAATATGCTGAGTATCCAAACATACAAATAAATAAATAAATGTGAATAAAGTCCAACTAAAGCCCAATGGTAGGAGTCAGTTCATATAAAGGCAAAAATCTCATAGAGATAAGTACGGCAAGGAGGTCTGTGTGTCACTACTCCCATTGCTTTTTAGGGTCCTTTCACACGGAGCGGACCGTTTGTGTCTGCTCCGTGTGTGTCCGTCAGCTCAGCGGGGGTCATCCGTAAATCCCCGCTGGGCTGTCGGCGGACAGGGCGGTCCCCGCACACTGTGCAGAGACCGCCCTGTCTTTCCTCCACTCTCCCCTATGGGGAATCGGATGAATACGGACAGTCTGTCCGTATTCATCCGATCCGATCCGCCAGACGGAAGAAAAATAGGGTTTTCTTCCGTCCGAAAAAGCGGATCTTTGCGGACGTTAGCGGATGCATCATCCGCTAACGGACGCGATCCCATAGGGATGCATTACAAGTCCGTAAACAGACTTGTAAAAAAGGACGAACGGACCGGACGCAGTTCTTCGTCTGGAACATGGATGCTTTTACAGATCCATCAGCAGAATTCCTTATCTGATTATCTGGTGAGCCTTGTTTGACCCTTGGGTCATTGTTGGAGGTGAGCGGCTAATTCATATTAATAGTCGATGCTTGAACTAGACGGTGTATTTGTATGGCATTCAGCTTTTTTTGCATTCTACAGCCAGTCAGATTCACAAGAGTGGACCTGTAGGCAGACCCATTGCGTTTGGTCCAGTGATCCTGAAAAGGCCCGGTTATAAAGGGATGCACAGTCCATAGGGATATACTATGTCGCGTGTCATAAATGGAGGGACCAGTGTGAAAGGGGCCTTATAGATACAAGAAAGCCACACATTTGTTACCATGATAAGTTTACATGACAGCAATCTTAAGCCTCATGCACACGATCGGACTTCCATCTGACTTTTATGTGGATTTTTGTCCGAAGGGGCGTTGGCCGTGAACTTGGTATACATACACACGGCAGAACATTTTCAGCCAACATTCACCAAACCACATGGTTTTTCAGCTCTTTACCGCCACCCTTTGGGCAACTTCTATTGTTGTCTGATGTTTAGCATTGGTTCTGATCGTGCTTGAACTTTAGACTTCAGTCCGATGGACTTGTGTGCTCGTTTAAACTTTGGATTTTAGTCCGATGGACTTGTGTACATAGGATCGGATTATCCTCAATCGGACATTTGTTGTCAGAAAGTTTGAGAGCATTCACAGCGAATATTTGAAAAAACGAAAACAATTGTCCGATGAAGCATACACATGGTCGGATTGTCGGATAAAACACGGCTGTTGGATCGTTGTTGTCAAAAAGTCAGATTGTGTGTATGAGCCTTAATATTGGCTTATTTACACACATTCGCCATTTTATAAGCCAGGATAGGGTCGTTTATCCAGGGAATATCAAGGGAATATCCAAATGTCTCATTGTCTCCTGAATAAAATTGGAACATGTTGAATTGGGATTTTTTTTTTTTTTGCCTTTCTATGGATCAAATGTGGGTATAGTATTGTGTATATAGAGGCTTTCTATTTATTTTTTCTTTTGGTTGAATTAGAAGATGGACTTTTCCAACCTGACTATGTATGTATGTATGTATGTATGTAAACGGGTGTTAGCAAAGGGTGGGATGCCAAAGTGCTTGTGTTTACAACCTGCCAGCCCTGCAGTGTTCTGAGCTCTTAGCAATCATAAAGTGTCTGTGCTTCTCAGCCATGCCTATCCCTCGGGTGTTCTGAGATATACCGGGTCACAGCAAATACGCTGCTCATCACAGATCCTGCCTGAATGGGGTGGGAGCCTGGTTACTAAAGGTACTGAAAGCCTTTTACCTCTTTGCGCTGATGAGGTATATTTCACTAGGAATACCCAAAGGGCCTGTGTCAGTGGACTTTTGTTTGATCCAAACAGATTTTCATATAAGCCTATTGGAAGGCTTGAAGCAGATCAGGGGGAAGTCGACTGCTGATCAAATGCATCTTAGAAGCACCATCATTGGCTGAACATACCGCCAACAGTTTGAAATGAAAGATACAGTTGGTGGTAGAATGCCTAGAATTATCTGATCTTTTTGGGATTTAGAGCCCTCTCACACTGGGGAGTTTTTCAGGTGCTAAAGAGCTAAAAAATAGTGCCTATAAAACACCTGAAAAATGTCTCCCCTGCAGCCCCAGTGCTTTCACACTGGAGCGGTGCGCTTGCAGGGCGTTTGAAAAAGTCCTGCAAGCAGCATCCTCCACCACCCCTATCCATTGAAATGAATGGGCACTGCTGCCGAAGGAACCTTCGCCCGCTAGCGCACGGGGGTTAAAAGTGCCCCGCTAGAGGCTGTACAGTGCCACTAAAATGGAGGTAAAGCGCCGTTAAAACTATCGGCGCTTTAACGCTAACGTGGAGCGGTGCCAGTGTGAAAGGGGTCTAAAGGTAATTTAAAAAGGCTGAAAACAAAACAACTGTGACATAAAGTCACAATTAAGCTGTACAAACACTTTATCTGGAAGTCAGTGTAACATAATGAGCTAGTATTTGATCCATACTAGACTATTATGCAGTGGCGGCTGGTGCTCAAAATTTTTGTATGGACAACAACAAGGTTTTCCTATGTATTGATTTTCATTATGCTTCCCCCAATTTCTACTCATTCTGAAGCTGAGAGGCTGTAATATTCCCTGTATGCCTGAAGGAGGAGTGCCGATTCTCTTCTCTGCACTTCCAGTTATACATTACTTCCAATACACTTGCTAACTGACAGGCATTAAGTATGTATTAGGGCGCAGGTGTTGAATAAGCTTTCGGCAGTGTGAGGGGGGCCCCTTGAGTGAATGGAATGAGGTCGTACCTTTATAAAAGGTTTTTCTTTCTTTTTTTCTTCTTCTTCTTTTTTTTTTTTTTTAAGGACAGAAATTCAATGTTTCAGTCCGGAACCCATTTTGTATAAAATCATGAAAATATGTATTATACTGTAACTAGCCAGTATAAATACCCAAAACAGTCTTTACACAAAATGCATACTTGCAAAGTACATAAGTTCTGGTGGGGCACGATTTAGAAAAAGGGGTCATGTACTTCTTGGGTGCAAAGTGGTAAAGTGGTTGTAAACCCTTCCATATACAGTGACTGGCCTCAGGAGATGCACGGGGATGAAACAAAGCATCCTACATAAGTTGTACCTGTTTATCTACAGCGGTCTGCCCCCTACATCCATTCAAAGTGTAGCAATTACCCAGTATTTCTCACCTATGAAAAGTAGAGGGCAGGGAGCTGAAGTTACATCAGTGAGTTGAGCTTTGAGAGCTGATTAGAGGGAAGGGACTTTTCTCTTGGTGTCTGGAATTTTTTACACACAGTGGCGGTTGGTGCTCCATTTGGGGGGGTGGAAAACAAACCAGACGCCACCCCCCGCCCACCTGTGTCGCCTTGGTGGCCAATACGGTGGTTTTTGGCCAAACGGGTCTCAGGACCCGCTTCCTGATTGGCTGGGAGGAGAATCAGAAAGGCAATAGCGAATGCTATTGTCAACAACTGGATGGGCTCAGGGCGCAGTGCTCTGCACCCTGAGCCTACTCTTTTTTAAGCCAATTAAAGTCTACGGCTCTAATCATGTGCTGCGGAAAAGAAAAAAAACATTGGAATCCATGCAACCGGCGCCCTGCATGTAGATTAGGGGTCAGATGCATGGATTTGGGGGGGAGACGCGTGACTTATGCTGTCAGATGTGACTCATGCTGATAGCAGAGGAACAAAGCAACAGACCGAAATGACACTTAGTGCTCTGGAGTGAGACAAGTACTCACTATAGATGTATATATGCTGTGTTCATATTTCATGTCTGAGGTTTACAACCATTTTAAGCACCATAGGCAGCTCATTTAAATGACGGGACAGCCGTGCTGCAACACTCACTAACGTGCGGCAACGTATGGGCACTGCCACATCGCATGAATGTGAAACTTGCATTACATACAAATAATATTTTAGAAGTTACATCCCAGTGGGAGCTGTGGTGGCTCAACGTGATTGGCACTGCGCTGACAAGCCGTTCACCTCTGCAGCCAAGGGTTCGGATCCCGGTCTCTGCTACATGTGAATTGAGTTTGGTGGTCTCAGCCCGGCTCCCGGTGGGTGTGCTATGCAAGGTACGCCTGTGCTTAGTACGCCCACCCCCCCCCCCCAAAAAAAAAACACCACACTTGCACGCACACAAAATTGGTTTAACACACACGCACTTTGGCCATGCGGTCTCCTAAAAATAAAGAGAGGCGGAGGACCTACGGGGTTGGCTGGGTGGGCTAGACCCCCTCAAAAAAAAAAAATAAGTTGTATCCCAAACAGCAAACACCTACCTGAGGGGCGAGCTCCCCCTTAGAAATGATCTGAGCTATCAGCTCCCACTTGCGGTCACTGCTGGCGTGGTGAATAAGCTGCTTGCGTAGAATATCACCCACGGATATGCAGAAAAAGCCAAAATGAGACGCCATCTTCGTACTCTGAGTCCCCTTACCACTGCCTGGACCACCTGTGATACCGGAAGACACATTCAAATTAGGAGGGAGGGAACGGTACAGAACAGGAATAACTTGCTACAACCAATCACATATCTATGCTGTCAGTTTATAGCAAAAGAAAAAAGTGTTGGTTGCGATATTGTCTCCATGTATTTTTTAGCAGTTTGCATCATTTTTACAGATTGAATACGGGCAACAGTATAACTAGATGTGCAACCCTAAAACATACAGCTTTTAGGATATTTCCTCAATGCTGTTCTACACTCTGGAAGCTCGCGTACACTGACCCTTCATGCCAACACTCCAAAAATCAATATTTTATTTTATTTGCATCACTCCAGATTACCTTACAATTTTTCAACTGTCGGAAAAACCTTTTCTGCCCAAGCTTGGCTTGAATACACAGGGTCACACAACAGTTCTCTGAACTTTTGTCCGTCAAGAACGGGGTGACGTACATCACTATGACGAGCCGAGAAAATGAAGGTCAATGCTTTCGAGCATGCGTCGAATTGTTTCCGAGCATGTGTCGGAATTACTACAGACAATCGGATTTTTTTCTGTTGGAAAATTTGAGAACCAGCTCTCAAGCTTTGTTGGCTGAAATTCCGACAGCAAAAGTCCGATGGAGCATACATACACACAGTCGGAATTTCCATTTAAAAGCTCACATCGGACTTTTGCTTTCGGAATTTCCAATCTTGTGTACGAGGCGTAACAGCCAAGACTGTAAAGGACGGCTTTTTTCCCATTCTAATAAAGAATACAGAAAGGCTATCTACTAATCAAGCTTTCAATGTTGACAGCCCATTTGCTTTAGTAGTGCTACACACCATGTGTAATATTTAGATGTGCTACCTGTTTCCTATTGGTCAATGCTGGAATGATGTGGAAAGAACAGGAGCTATAAATCTGTTCTTTTGATCTTTTTTTTATTGATAGCATGGACTGAGAGCTCATGTTACTATTAGAACACACAAGTCTTGATTACCATCTTGACATACAGGCCTTTAATTAACGACACTGAATCACTCCTTAATTTTGGGCACCAATTGGAAAAATTGTGCTTGTTAGATCATCTGCTGATCCTTTGCTATATGTAGGTGTCTATACCTAAAGGCGGCCATACACGGTTCGAATTTCCAAAGAATTTTCGTACGAATTTCGCACCGTTAGTGGGCATTGGTAAAGGCAGTGAGAAGGCAAACTTGGTTAGTAGATCTCTTCCTCATTGACTGGCCATGAAACAGGCCAGACCTAAACCCCAATGAAAATCTCTGGGCAAAACTAAAGCTTAGTACACGCGTACAAGTTTTTACCTCTGGGAAACCCGAGGCACATGCTGTTGATGGCTTTGAGCCGAAAACGCATCGGGTTACATGCTGAGTACCCCATACTGCTTTTTACCATAATTATCACGTGATTTTATCCATTTATTTTAAATAAAGCCTTCACAGGTTTATTTTTGATCTGCACCGTTGGGAGCATTTCCTTTTTTTCTATATACATCCATACCTGCTGAGTTGACTCTTGAGCCTGGCCTTTCACCATTGGCCTTATCCACTTGGGGTCCTGTTTCGGAGGGGAGATATCTGACCAGACTGGTTCCATCATCCTAAACCGGAGTGACCACCATCACAGATCCAACTCCACAGAGCCCAGGGTCCGCTGAGACCACCACACCTTGTCTGACTTGCTGTTAGTATTAACAAGTAAGTCCACCACAGCTGGTAAGAGTACCTATTTCCTTTATTTGATACTTTGAAGATTACTACAGACAAAGCTACACTTATTGCTTTCATTCATCTGAATTGGCATCATATGTGAAGTGTTTTGATCTTTTCCTTGGGAACCATACTCATGAACTACTCACATTGTCCACTGCACCTGCTTAGTGCTTTCACTCATTTGTTTGGAATCATACCAATGGACTTTTTATTATAATACCTGTTTGCTAGGTGATGTTTCGTTTTCCTTCATAGCACCTCACATTGTTTGCATTGTCCTCTTGGACTATACTTTTGCATGTCATATGCTTATGACAGCACCTCTACAGTTTTTTCAAGCGCTGAACCCGAGAAACTGTTTGGTTTGGTAACTTTTTCCCCCTACACACGGCTGGTTGTCCCGGGTGAGTCTGTCACAGGCACTATTCCTCCCACTGATACCAATGATAAGGCACATTCCTCCCATCCCACTGACACCAATGATGGGGCACTATTACTCCCACTGATACAAATGATGAAGCACCACCCTCCCTACTGACACCATCAATGGGGCACTATTCCTCCAATTAGAATTTATGATGGGGTACTGATACCGGGACATATTCTACTCCAACAGGCCAAAGTCCAGCCCCCGTAAAGCTTGGAGGACAGTAAACTGGCTTTTTGCTTAGAAAGTTTGGAGACCCCTGGCCTAAACTGACTGCATACAGTTAGCAAAGTAGAAATACCATGGTGGCTCTGAAGGGCCAAGATAAGTCAATGAATGACAGAACTGCCACCAAAAGGTACAACTCACCAATGACAAAAATGATTTTGGGCCTCTCCCTGTTTGGATCAAACACGTCATATTCTTGAATAAGCCCAGAAGATTCGGTCATATCGGAATCACTGTCTATGGAGAATTGAGATTGGATGGGGGGAAGACACTCATAGCGGCGCATATGTTGGGATCCCTCTGGAAAGATCAACATGAAAAATAGTAATTATACCGAAATAAATTATATGTATTGCTGGCTATAATAAAAACAGTAACTTAGTGACAATATACAGACAACTGTGGCCACTTACCTATATTCTCTCACATAGCTTTATTGTGATGTGGGCTGCAGACAGAGAGCTCTGTGGTGGAAATTTAAAGATGTATTTAATATGTATTGTCATATTGGCACCCAGTGTTGGCACTTCCCCAACCCGCTCTAAATAGAGCTGACTGGGGCAGTCCTGAGGCTGGTAGTCTCTTGTCTGGTAGTAGAAAATGTCTTGAGGTTGGAGTGTGATGGTTGCGGCGTGGGCGTATGTCTGCCAGCGAGGGGCCCCTCTGTGTCTTTAGCACAGACGATCATTGAGGGGGGGTGCGTTCACTTCGCAAGCATACTAGTGGCTATGGGCAGATGTACGCTCTTATCTGGGTCTTGTCTGATCAGCATGATTTGGAATTCGTAGCGTGCGTCTGTAAATGGCCTCCATTCCGCCTTAATAAGGGTATAATCTTTATATGTGTTATTTTATAGAATGGCGCAGATTAAGGGTTCTATCAGCGTTTAATATGAAGGCTTGTGAGCGCTTCTGGGGTCAGGGGGGGCACTTGCACTCCCCTGACCAGACACGCCCATAAGACTTTAGCCAGCATTGTATGTATTTCTATTCATTGTATTGTATTCTATTCATGTATTCAATGTGACTTCCTGTTAGAGGGAATGTTTTGATATGGTGTTTGCTGTGTGTAGAAGACATCCAGTGATGACCAATCCCATGGGGGAGGCGATTTACTGGTGATGACTTCCTGTTTTGTGTAAATAAAGGAGCCGTGCTAAGCCCTGTGGCTGGCAATGATGGTGATGACGGTGACTTGATAACAGCTAGTGTGAGGTCTCTTGACTTGTATGAATGGGCAGAGAATGATGGTGAGTGAGCCTATTAGCTTAAACATGGCATTATTTCATAAAGATGGAGTGTGTGCTTTTTAGCACAAGGCAAAGTGGTGGTGTGCTCTGCGCACCCCCATATTGCCACGACAGCTCTCTGTTATGATGCTATAAAATGTGCTCACATTCTGGCTGTGCTGTGTGTTACATTATCTGTACACAGTGCTACTCTAGACCAACCTTCACCAAACGTTCCTTAAAATTATTTTTAGGTCTCGGGGAACCCCTGCTAAAACCAATTTATTGATGGGTTATTGGAGAATGCCACTTATATTGGTTGCCAATGGAAATAATTCCCAGTTTACAGTGGCAGAATGCCACTCTTACAGGCAGCTAAAAAGATCATTAGTGGCATGAATGGAGGTACTATCAGATGGGACAGTCGTGGTGTGTCCATAAAGGAGCCCTGCCCCCCTCTGCACCTGTCAATCACCAATGGACAGATTCATACATTGCATGAATATATCTATTGTTGCAGAGTTTTTTTTTGGAAGTGCCTAATTTGAGCTGTCGGCTCTAATAGGCGTTCTGATTAGAGCCATAGGCTCCACTAGGCTTCTAAATTGGTAAACAGCTGGCGCAATGCTGTGCGTTCACTGTTTACAAAGTGTTGTGTTAGGGAAGCAAATAAATCGCTTCCCTAACACTGACCCACCTCTCAATCAGGTGCTCGAGTCTGGTTACCATATCACCTGATTGGCTGAAGGGACAGGCGCTGTGATTGGATGCCTGTCAGGCATCCAATCATAGCAGAGGACAGGAAGAGGATGGGAGAAGACATGAGGACTCGGAGCATGGAGGACAGCACCGAGACAGATAAGCATTGGATGGGGCACAGTAGCAGCAATTGATGGGGCACACTGGCGGCAATTAATGGGGCACACTGGCAGCAATTAATGGGGCACACTGTTGGCAATTCATGGGCACACTGGCAGCAATTTATGGGCACAGTAGTGGCAACTGATGTGCACAGTAGCTGCTTTTGATGGCACAGTGGTGGCAATTTATGGGCACAGTGGCTGCGCTTTATGGGGGTTTGTTTGCGCCCCCCAATAATTTGGAGCACCAGCCGCCACTGAGATGGGAGGTCAATCCGCTGCAGCTCATGGAACCATGGGTGAGAATGTCTCCAAACTGCCCTACTTTGCATGTCTTCAGTACTTTACATATTCCATATGGGTCCAGTCTTATTGTTGTGCTGTACTTTATACTTCATACTGCTAATCATCATGGTATTGTTAAACAGATGTTTTTCCTGTTTCTACATAGGGTCGTTATACCATTAGGATTTCTGATGTTTTACCTTTTGTCCCTGTTTAAAACTTTTCCAGCAAGCTCCCAGTAGTGGACCACTATATACATTGCAGATGGGATCCCTACATTGAGGGGGAAAAAAAAAGACCCCTTTCCACCACCCCCTCCCCCCCAATCCACAATCAGCATCTCCCTCCCCGTCACCCCCTCCCCCCCCCCCCCCCCCCCGGCGCCGGCTCCTTCCCTCTATCAGTTCGCATCTATCAAGGCCTTCCCCTCCTACATATATCTAAACACGTTCCACCCAGCCCACGTTTCCAAATACATCTTCCGTTTTTGCCTTGAAGTCCATACCAAGTCCTCCATTTTATTCAAGTCTTCCACTCGGTTAAGCCACATCCTTACAGTTGGTGGCTGTGACTGTTTCCACATCCCTGGGATACAAGCCCGGGCTGCATTTAAGAAATGAGACTACAGATTTTCTATATCGCCTAACCGACATCTCCGTATCCTGCAGCAGATAGAAAGACCACTCTTCTGGTAGTTACTCCTCACTGAATTTTTGCACTATTTCCCGGACCTTTGTCCAAAAACCTAAAATCTTAGGACAGGCCCAAAGGATGTGCATTAGGGTTCCTCCTTTCTTCCCGCACCTCCAACATCTGTCTGACATATCTGGGTAACACCTATTTAGTACTACCGGAGTGCAGTACCACTGAGATAAAGTCTTAAAATTCATCTCTTGTGTCTTCACACACACAGATGATTCAAATATATTCCGGAGTATCTTATTCTTTTGCTCTTCTGTAAAGGGTCTTCCCAGCTCAACCTCCCATTTGTTAAAAAAGAGTATTTGAGAGCCCTCTGCAGGTACGTTCAATAGCTTGCTAATTCTTGAGAGGGAATGCCGAAGCATCCCACTCCCACTACAGTACCTCTCGAACGTTGTCAATATGCGCTTGTATCTAGCTGGGGACTTCAAAGTATCCAAAAAATGTCACAGCTGTAGGGCCCTCCAGAAATCCAATTGGTAGGGCAACACACCCGTTAACATCTCCTGCATAGTATTCCATGTTCCCTCCCTCAGAAAGTGAGATGCTTGAAACAGCTCCTGTTCTATTAGTCCACTAAATGATCCCTTCAGCAATCCTAGTTTAAACTGCGGGTTCCCCAAGATTGAAAAAAGCGGTGAGTCCACTGTTGACAGTTTCCCCTGCACAAATAACCTCTGGGCCATTTGAAGAGTAGGGCCTATCAGTTGGTGCTTTTTAATGTCTGTCGGTAACTCCCTGTAGCACCATGCTGCTTGGTGCAGCATACTGCCACATTGGTCTTGCTCTAGCCCCGGCCATATCTTTTCTCTAGTATGTCTACTCCAGTCGATCAGCCGGCACAATAGTGCCGTCTGATAGTATCTATAAATATCTGGGGCCGACAATCCTCCATCTCGTTTGGCTTATGATATTGTGCGACCCTTGATTCTTGGACGTTTATTTGCCCATATAAACCTATTAAAGAGGGATTGTGTTTCCTTGAAAAAAGATTTCGGTATAGCAATAGGGAGTGTCTGAAAGAGATACAGAAATTTCGGTAGTATAGCGGAGACCGATGTTCATCTGCTGACATCTGCAATCCCATAGGGATACATGTACGTCCGTTTTTTATCTGAAAGCGGGTGGATGAAAAACGGACATACAGTCCGCATGTGTGAAAGAGCCCTTACACACACAGGGCCAGATTCTCGTAGGGCAGCGTAACCTCGAGCGGGGTGTAGCGTATCGTATTTACGCTACGCCACCGCAACTTTGGACGCAAGTGCAGTATTCTCAAAGCACTTGCGTCCTAAGTTACGGCGGCGTATCGTTAATGGGCCGGCGTAAGCCCGGGTAATTCAAAGTAGGCTTGGAGTGGGCATGTTGTATGGTAATCAACCATGACCCCACGTAAATTACGTTTTTAAGCAACGGCGCATGCGCCGTCCGTGGAAGTATTCCAGTGCGCATGCTCAAAATTACGCCGCAAATACTTATTGGTTTCGACGTGAATGTAACTTACGTAAAGCCCTATTCGCAAACGTTTTACACAAACGATGTAAAATTCAACACTGTCCCGACGTCCATACTTAACATTACGTACGCCTCATATAGCAGGGGTAACTTTACGCCGGACTTATGCTTACGCAAACGACGTAAAAATAATGCGCCAGGCGCAAGTACGTTCGTGAATCGGCGTATCTAGCTGATTTGCATATTCGACGTGTAAAATGACGGAAGCACCACCTAGCGGCCAGTGTAAATATGCAACTAAGATACGACGGCGTATCTTGCTTTCTGAATACAGAATACGCTGGCGCATCCTAGAAGTTATGTGGCGTTCACACAATAACCTTATTACATATTTGGTCTGAAAAAGGACCACCCAGCTTGTGTGAAAACCTCTTCTAGCACATAAACACATTAGACACAGGGATGGGTATTCTTGAATCATTGTAGAAGGTGCACCATGGAGGTCATCGGTTCAGCAGAAGTTGTCACCTCCTCTACCCCATTAGCTACATCAGTGAATATGTTGTCATGTTGCCGATACTCACCGGATTTGTGTGTGTTCTTCTTTCCCTGGCCTCCATTGATCGGAGGTAATGTGCGACTCAGGAATGTGTCCCACTGCACCTTCTCGGGTCCTCCTAAATCTCGAACCTTTTGCAGACACAACTCTAGGTAATTAATGGGGTCTTCAGGTCGATAGTACATAAGGCCTGTAAGCAGGCTCTGTGGAGAAGATATATAATACGTCACAGACATATCAAAAACGCTTTTACTGCTTGATGTTATCATTGCAGTGGAAAGTCTATGAGCTTTTTATTTTTAGCTCCAAACACTTTTGCTTTATCGAAACTGCTTGATTTTGCCAGCCATTACATTGTTCTGTGTCTATATAGAGCAGACAAAGCCCCAGGCAAATATTGTAATATGTTGTATTATATAATATATATTTCAGTAGTTTCTGTTGTCATTATGACTTAAAAAGTGTAAACACGATTGATAATAAATGGCTTCAGCCAAACACTAACCATGAGTGTAAGAAAATGTTTTGGGTCATCATTCATATTCTCTGAAAAATGGCCAAGAAATCCTAAATTCTGCCAGGGTATGTAAACTCATGAGCACAACCAACGTTTGTAGGGGCTATAGGTTTCCCACAAACCTATCAATATACACTTATTAGGATTCTTTTTTTTATTTTTTTACCACAGCTAAGTGGCAGAATATTGTATTTTTTTTTAAATGATATTTAACCACTTCCATACCAGGCACTTACACACCTTCCTGCCCAAGCCAATTTTCAGCTTTCAGCGCTATCGCAGTTTGAATGATAATTGCTAGGTCATGCTACACTGTACCCAAACAATTTTTTTATAATTTTTTTTCCCACAAATAGGGCTTTCTTTTGGTGGTATTTGATCACCTATGCAATTTTTATTTTTTGCGCAACAACTAAAAAAAGACCGAAAATTTGGAAAAAAAAAAAGTTTTTATTTTCTTCTGTTAATTTTTTTGTAAATAAGTACGTTTTCTTTTTCAATTACGGGCACTGATATGGCGGCACTGATGGGCACCTGTGAGGTGGCACTGATGGGCACAGATAAGGTGGCACTGATGGGCAATGATAGGCAGCACTGATAGGCGGCGCTGGTATGCGGCACTGATGGGCACTCCTAGGCGGCACTGATGGGCACTCCTAGGCGACACTGATGGAACGCAACTATGGGTGGCACTGATGGGTACTTATGAGTGGCACAGATGGGCACTGATAGGTGGGCACTGGGCTTGGATGGGTACTGAGACGTGGCACTGATGGACAATGAGCGGTGGCACTGGCATTGCTGGGCATCACTTTTGTATCCCATATTGTGCCAGTCAGTGCCCATGTTGCCAGTCAGTGCCCATTTGTGGGTACTGATTGGCATCTATTCTCTTTTTTTTTCTTCTTGTTTTTATATTGTTGCCCCCTTCCCTGGTGGTCCAGTGTGGGCTTCCCTGGTGGTCCAGTGTGGGCATCCGAGGGGGGGCTGCGCTGATAAACAATCGGCACGAACCCCCCCTGTCAGGAGAGCCAGCGATCAGACTGACACCCTGCATCACCGCGCTGCGCGCCCCCACGGGCGCACGCCGGGAAGGTTATCCTGCTGGACGTCAATAGATGTCCAGTCAGGATTACACAACCACTTCCCGGACGTCAATTGACTAATGATTGGGCGGGAAGTGTTGTAACGGAATGCACCATGACAGACCGAGATTCTCCTATGTCTAGGGTCACCTTATGTCCACTAGGGCCATAGGGTGACAAAGAATCATAATTCATATGTTACAGAATACATTAATAAGGGACATTAATAATACTTCATATTGCAGGACTGAGATATCACAAGGAGTCATGATGACATGACCAGGTCAGCCAGTGAGTCATACCTTTTGTATAATTGCCTATTGAAATGTTAAGTGAGGTTGGCTCTTCAATGTGTGGACACATGCTTTTGAAAGGTGTTAATTCAGGTCTACAAGACCAGAGTGAGTCATACCTTTGTATAATATGCTATTGAAATACCTGAAGGTGTGGATTACACCCACTCTCACTGCCATTGTGTGATAAAGATGCGGTGCCGACCGGCCTACATGGTTAGCTTACCTGAATGCCTTTTAGAGTGTGATTGAAGCCCCCCATGGTGTGAAGGGGGTGGAGATGGCATTGTCCTGTGATTGGCTGTAACATCTTGTACTGTATAAAAGAGCTGGAAAGATACCAATAAAGTGTTGATAGATTTTTAAACCAGAGAGAACGTAGCTGCGTCTCGTTTTTACTCTGGGGAATGGAATGGGTCGTGTCTGCCGGATTGTGGAGTGTCGCAAGCTGTGTTGGGTGGATGGAAGTTCATAAGCGGTGTTGACCGTTACAAGTGTTTTTTTTGTTTTTATTGCAAAAATAAAAAACCCAAAGGTGATCAAATACCACAAAAAAAAGCTTTATTTGTGTGAAAAAAAAATAGTATACATTTTCTATGGGTAAAGCATTGCACGACCGTACAATTACCAGTGAAAGAAGCGTTTTTCTAAATAGCAAAAAATGGCCTGGTCATGAAGGGGGTAAAACCTTCCGGAGCTGAAGTGGTTAGGAGGTTAGCATTCAGGTTACAGAGTAATTGTGTGCTACCAATTATTTTTGCTTCTCTGGTATTTATTTTTGATCTTATTGACTACTATACCATTTGTATTTTTTTTTAGTAATTGCTTGCTATGGCGATGGAAGCGGGGGGGACACAGGATTTAATAACTGAGATGCTGATAAAGACTGGTGGGCTATTTAGGACCAATTCCATGGAGTGTTGCCCCCTCCTTTCTTCTGCCAACATCTGTCCACAGATCTGGTCCTCAGTAATGTAGTGCCATATCTCCAGCTACCTCCCTATGATATACAGTAGACATATTTTACATTAAGGTAAGTCATTGATTTTTTTCCTTCCACCACGGGTACGAGGAAAAACAATGGCTCCAATCCCCATCAATACAGTGTTGGTGGGGGATTCTCTCCTGCAAGCGCTATTGTGTTCTGCCGACAGAAAGTCTTCCCAGCCGGCAGAACACGATGATCACTGCTACTGGCTATAGCCGCTGGCAGAAATCGCATTTATAAAATTCAACAAGCTGCTTGTACCCAAGCCAATCGATGATCAATTTGGGTACAACCAGCTTGCCAATAGATGGATCGGATCTTGGTTGGTCCCTGCTGAACCAGCCGAGATCCGATCCATCTATGCCCAGTTTAAGATCAATGACAGTAGAAATGATCATGATCAGAGCCGCTGATAAAGCAGTACAGCCAACCCTCCTGTACTGGGCCGGGCCACATCCGTTCAAAAAGGGGGGCTGTACTGTCTTATTGCAGACACCAATCCTCTTCTGCCTCCCCCTGCAGTGCTGCTAGCTTGTCCTACTCTTTCTCTCTGGCTGCACTGCAGGGGGGATTGGCCCTGGCACATGTACCCCTACCATTTTCTGTTCAGATCCTCTGTGTGCCCCTTTCCCCCCACAGCGCTCCTGGCTTCCCTCCTCATCTCTCCTGCCTGCAGCTGTTATCAGCATAGGGAGATGTTTCAGTATGGAGAGCAGGGGAAAAGGGGCCGGCAAATGTAATTTACCAGCCTCTTCCTTTCCTGAATGAACACAGTGATCAATCAGTGCCAATCACTCTTGTGTTCATTCATCACTGAAGCATAGTAAACTGTGTTTATTATGCTTTAGTAAGTGAATGAGCAGGAAGCCTCAGAGCACTTTCTATTTCTATCTGTGCAGCTGAGGCTGTAAAGCAAGGGTCCTCAAACTTTTTAAACAGGGGGCCAGTTGACGGTCTCTCAGACTGTTGGGGGGCTGGACTATAGTTTAAAAAAATATGAACAAATTCCTATACACGCATTTTTTGAAGTGCAAAAAACTATTTAATATTAAAATTAAAAAAACTATTTTAATCAACATAAACTTATTAGTATTTCACAGACTCCCCTCATCACAGATACCCCTCCCCCCATTACAGAACCTCTCCATCACAGATTCCCCCCATCAAAAAGCCCCCATATCAGGTCATCCATCACAAAGCCCCCATAAAAGATCCCCCATCACAGATCTCTCCATCACAAAGCCCCCATAACAGACTCCCCCAATCACAGATCCCCCTATAAGATTCCTCCATCACAGACTCCCCCCATCACAGGCTTCCCCCATCACAGGCTCTGCCCCATCACAGTCTCTGCCCCATCACAGTCTCTGCCCCATCACAGTCTCTGCCCCATCACAGTCTCTGCCCCATCACAGTCTCTGCCCCATCACAGTCTCTGCCCCATCACAGTCTCTGCCCCATCACAGTCTCCGCCCCATCACAGTCTCCGCCGCATCACAGTCTCCGCCCCATCACAGATACCCTTCCCCCCATCACAGATACCCTTCCCCCCATCACAGAACCCTCTCCACATCACAGAACCCCCTCATCACAGAACCTCTCCATCACAGATTCCCCATCACAGATTCCCCCCGTCAAAAAGCCTCCATATCAGGTCATCCATCACAGATCTCTCCATCACAAAGCCTCCCGTAACAGACACCCCCATCACAGATCCCCCATAACAGACACCCCCATCACAGATCCCCCATCACAGATCCCCCATAACAGACACCCCCATCACAGATCCCCCATAACAGACACCCCCATCACAGATCCCCCATAACAGACACCCCCATCACAGATCCCCCATAACAGACACCCCCATCACAGATCCCCCATAACAGACACCCCCATCACAGATCCCCCCATAACAGACTCCCCCAATCACAGATCCCCTTATAAGATTCCTCCATCACAGACTCTGCCCCATCACAGACTCTGCCCCATCACAGACTCTGCCCCATCACAGACTCTGCCCCATCACAGTCTCCCCCCATCACAGATGCCCATAACAGACTCCCCTCATCACAGATCCCCTCACCATCACAGATACCACTCCCCCTCATCTCATCACAGAACCCTCTCCACATCACAGATTCCCCTCATCACAGAACCTCTCCATCACAGATTCCCCCATCAAAAAGCCCCCATATCAGGTCATCCATCACAAAGTCCCCATATCAGGTCATCCATCACAAAGTCCCCATAAAAGATCCCCCATCACAGATCTCTACATCACAAAGCCCCCCGTAACAGACACCCCCATCTCCCTCGATCACAGATCCCCCTATAAGATTCCTCTATCACAGACTCCCCCCATCACAGACTCCGCCCCATCACAGACCCCGCCCCATCACAGACGCCGCCCCATCACAGTCTCCGCCCCATCACAGTCTCCGCCCCATCACAGTCTCCACCCCATCACAGTCTCCGCCCCATCACAGTCTCCCCCATAACAGACTCCCCCCATAATAGATCCCCCATAACGGATCCCCCTGTAGGCTGTATGGGGCCCGGTGATTTCTAACAGCAGCCTTGCATCAGCCTATTTTTTATTTTTTTCGAACTACAAAAATAGGTGAGTCTTACAACACAATAAACAAGGAGGACGATGTGACTCCTATCTGTGTCATGTGACAACGAGCCTTCCACGAGATGCTGTGATCAACCAGCACAAAAACAAATGTGCCTCATCATCTGTGTGTGTGTGTGCTGATCTGTCGTCTCAGCCGCTACATTTCACGTGTCCCACAGGCTGAGAAATGCGTGAGGCGGCTTTCCACTCCTCCGATCGCTCTTGTATGACCCACGGCCATTAATCAGCAATGACTCAGGGAGATAAAAATGACTGTTTACTTTATCAAACATCAGGTCCAATTTATCAACAGCCAATACGAGTACAGAGGTTCTGTCGTGCCATCATTTCTGTCCCGTGTCAAGTCACCCTTCTTGGGACAACCTTTCTATAATAAAGTGACTGTATAGCCAACATTTCTTTACAGCTGAACTCTGATGCCGCGTACACACGATCGGAAATTCCGACAAGAAAACTTTGCTGTGATTTTTGGTCGGAAATTCCGACCGTGTGTATACCCCCCCATCTGACTTTTTCTGTCGGAATTTCCGACAGCAAAAATTTGACAGCAAGTTCTCAAATTTTGGACGGAAAAAGTTCTTGTTGGAAATTCCAATTGTATGTATGCAATTCCGACGCACAAAAATCCTACGCATGCTCGGAATCAATTCGACGCATGCTCGGAATTATTGAACTTCATTTTTCTCGACTCATCGTAGGGTTGTATGTCACCGCGTTCTTGTCGGAATTTGGTGTGACAACACAAGTTTGAGCCAAAATTCCGTCGGAAAAAAATCCACGGTTTTCTTGGCAGAAATTCTGATCGTGTGTATGCGGAATAACAGATATGGAGGGGAACTCGTCCAAAGTGAAAACGATATCTGTTAACAACTGTTTAGCCCTGTACACACGACTGGGAATCCTATTTTACTGACATAAGGATTTGTATTTCTGTCCACCCGATTCTGATAGTTGCAGTCCTCTTTACAATTACCAGACTGATGACCTGACTTTTCTCAGATGCTGGAAAGAGTTAGGTCACCACCCTGCCCCCCTGGCTTATGACTGGGCAGGAGGAAGCTGCAGGAGTTCACCCTCTGCTCACACTGCTCCCTCCTCCTGTCATCACTTTCGAAGTAAACAGCACCTGATTGGCTCCCCTGCTTATCCTTCTTCTAGTTGTTAATGGAGGTTAATATTAAGTAATACTAAGTACTTGCACTCGCTGCATTAAAAGTTTATGGCACAATTGTCTGTTAAATGAATACATAACTCTATTAAATTGCCATTTTTATGTCTATCTGGAGCTCAGCATTAAAGTGAACCTGTCATAAGAAGCAAGCTATTATTTCCCTGGGGACATAGGACATTTGTGTGGTTGCACACCCTTCCTTCAACAAGGACAGGGCGCCCCGCTTATGGCTGTTTACAGGGCTGGTGCAAGGATTTGTGACGCCCTAGGCGAAAATCTGATTTTGCCGCTCCCCTTGGTTGTACCCCTTTACCATGTCCAAATATAACCCACCTTTTTAATGAAGCACCCATCAAATGCAGCCTCACCCATGCCCATCAAATGCAACCTCACCCATGCCCATCAAATGCAACCTCACCCATGCCCATCAAATGCAGCCTCACCCGTGCCCATCAAATCCAGCCTCACCAGTGCCCATCACATGCAGCCTCACCAGCGCCCATCACATGCAGCCTCACCAGCGCCCATCACATGCAGCCTCACTAGCGCCCATCACATGCAGCCTCACCAGCGCCCATCACATGCAGCCTCACCCACCCCCATCAAATGCAGCCTCACCCACCCCCATCAAATGCAGCCTCACCAGCGCCCATCACATGCAGCCTCACCAGCGCCCATCACATGCAGCCTCACCAGCGCCCATCAAATGCAGCCTCACCCTCGCCCATCACATGCAGCCTCACCCGTGCCCATCACATGCAGCCTCACCAGTGCCCATCACATGCAGCCTCACCAGCGCCCATCACATGCAGCCTCACCAGCGCCCATCACATGCAGCCTCACCCACCCCCATCATGTGCAGCCTCACCAGCGCCCATCATGTGCAGCCTCACCAGCGCCCATCACATGCAGCCTCACCAGCACCCATCAAATGCAGCCTTAACAGCGCCCATCAATACAGCCTCACCAGTGCCCATCAATACAGCCTCACCAGTGCCCATCAATACAGCCTCACCAGTGCCCATCAATACAGCCTCACCAGCGCCCATCACGTGCAGCCTTAACAGCGCCCATCACATGCAGCCTCACCAGCGCCCATCACATGCAGCCTCACCAGCGCCCATCACATGCAGCCTCACCAGCGCCCATCACATGCAGCCTCACCAGCGCCCATCACATGCAGCCTCACCAGCGCCCATCAAATGCAGCCTCACCAGCGCCCATCAATGCAGCTTCTCCAACGCCCATCAGATGCAGGCTCAAAAAGGCCCATCAATGCAGCCTCACCAGCGCCCATCACATCCAGCCTCACCAGCGCCCATCACATACAGGCTCACCAGCGCCCATCAATGCAGCCTCACCAGTGTCCATGAAATGCAGCCTCAACAACGCTCATTAAGTGCAGTCTCACCAGCGCCCATCAAATGCAGCCTCACCAGCGCCCATCAATGCAGCTTCTCCAACGCCCATCAGATGCAGGCTCAAAAAGGCCCATCAATGCAGCCTCACCAGCGCCCATCACATCCAGCCTCACCAGCGCCCATCACATACAGGCTCACCAGCGCCCATCAATGCAGCCTCACCAGTGTCCATGAAATGCAGCCTCAACAACGCTCATTAAGTGCAGTCTCACCAGCGCCCATCAAATCCAGCCTCACCATTACCCATTATTGCAGCCTCACCATTACCCATTATTGCAGGCTCACCAGCGCCCATCACATGCAGGCTCACCAGCGCCCATCAATGCAGGCTCACCAGCGCCCATCAATGCAGGCTCACCAGCGCCCATCAATGCAGGCTCACCAGCGCCCATCAATGCAGCCTCACCCGCATCCACCAAATGCAGCCTTACCAGCTCCCATCAATACAGCCTCATCAGCGCCCATCACGTGCAGGCTCACTAGCACCCATTAATGCAGCCTGCCGGTGCCCATCAATGCAACCTCACCAGTGCCCATCACATGCGGGCTCACAAGCGCCCATCAATGCAGCCTACCAGCGCCCATCAAGTGCAGCCTCACCAGTGACAATCAAATGCAGCCTACCAGTGCCCATCAATGAATGTTTGCTTGCTTCCATTCATTTAGGACACAGATCCAGTCCTCCATCGCCGCTGCGCCTCTAACACTTTGTGTGAATGGAGCAGCGGCTGCCTGCTGATACTGAGACTTATTTGCTTGCTGGGCGCTCTAGGCAGCTGCCTAGTTTGCCCAGTGGTAGCACCGGCCCGGATTGTTTAGGTCATGTGATCCTAGGTATGGCTGCCTTGTCAAGTGTCTGCCTTTGCACATTGTTTCTCAGCATCTCAGGAACCCCTGGCAACATCTGGAAGAACCCCGGGGTTCCATGGAAACGTGGTTGGGACGGGATGGTCTACCTTAACCCTTGAGGTGTTTCTGCTCCAGTAAATCTTGATTGATCCATTGGAGATGTTTTAATGTTGATCCCCAAAGTATGCAGAGTAGTTCTGACTTCACTTGCTGCACACTTGTAGTGGTGCAGTGACTGGAACTCCAGAAGCAGCCAGTAAACTGGCATTTTCAGAACCAGCTTAGACATGGAAGAGCCTGTATTAGTCACAGTAAAGGATTACCAGATTTATGAAGCAAGGGATGGCTATGTCTCCTGTATACAACAACGTCTCCTATGCCAGGGTACAACGTCTCCTATGCCAGGGTACAACGTCTCCTATGCCAGGGTACAACGTCTCCTATGCCAGGGTACAGCGTCTCCTATGCCAGGGTACAGCGTCTCCTATGCCAGGGTACAACGTCTCCTATGCCAGGGTACAACGTCTCCTATGCCAGGGTACAACGTCTCCTATGCCAGGGTACAACGTCTCCTATGCCAGGGTACAACGTCTCCTATGCCAGGGTACAACGTCTCCTATGCCAGGGTACGTCTCAACGTCTCCTATGCCAGGGTACAACGTCTCCTATGCCAGGGTACAACGTCTCCTATGCCAGGGTACAGCGTCTCGTATGCCAGGGTACAACGTCTCCTATGCCAGGGTACAACGTCTCCTATGCCAGGGTACAACGTCTCCTATGCCAGGGTACAACGTCTCCTATGCCAGGGTACAACGTCTCCTATGCCAGGGTACAAGGTCTCCTATGCCAGGCTACAACGTCTCCTATGCCAGGGTACAACGTCTCCTATGCCAGGGTACAATGTCTCCTATGCCAGGGTACAATGTCTCCTATGCCAGGGTACAACGTCTCCTATGCCAGGGTACAACGTCTCCTATGCCAGGCTACAACGTCTCCTATGCCAGGGTACAATGTCTCCTATGCCAGGGTACAATGTCTCCTATGCCAGGGTACAATGTCTCCTATGCCAGGGTACAATGTCCCCTTAGTCATTAACTTTTCTAATCAGATCTAATTCAGTAAATACAAGTAATCAACACCCCATACACGTCAATGGAGATCACTGAACCCCCACATAAGGAGGGGACACAACGACTCCCAGCCATACATTGTCATCGTGTATACAGCACAACACGAGACGGAGCTCCGCATACATCTGCAGCAAAACATCCGACTGCACAACACCGAGCACATCACAGACAGCGGGCACACACCGCGGGCACACACACCTCGAACAGCCGGGGGATGTGCCGCTCCGACAGGTAATCCTTCGCCTGCGATGTGTTCATCCTGCGGCTCCTCTCCGATCTCCGCACCCGGATCACTGTGGTCTCTGTACCGCCTCCCCCTCACTGCTACCCGGTGTCTCCTCCTGCCTGAGCCGCCTCCTCTGGAGCGATCCTGATCCTCAGCTACACCTCCAACCCCACCAATGGGCGACCACCAGTAACACCTCTAACCCCACTAATGATGAGTGACCACCAGTATCACCATCATCACCCACCAGTATCACCTCCAACCCCACCAATGGGCGACCACCAGTAACACCTCCAACCCCACCAATGATGAGTGACCACCAGTAGCACCATCACCCACCAGTATCACCTCCAACCCACCAATGATGAGTGACCACCAGTAACACCATCACCCACCAGTATCACCTCCAACCCCACCAATGGGCGACCACCAGTAACACCTCCAACCCCACTAATGATGAGTGACCACCAGTATCACCACCACCCACCAGTATCACCTCCAACCCCCCCAATGGGCAACTACCAGTATCACCTCCAACCCCACCAATGATGAGTGACCACCAGTATCACCATCACCCACCAGTATCACCTCCAACCCCACCATGATGAGTGACCACCAGTACACCATCACCCACCAGTATCACCTCCAACCCCACCAATGATGAGTGACCACCAGTAACACCATCACCCACCAGTATCACCTCCACCCCACCAATGGGTCACCACCAGTAACACCTCCAACCCCACCAATGGGCCACCACCAGTAACACCTCCAACCCCACCAATGATGAGTGACCACCAGTATCACCATCACCCACCAGTATCACCTCCAACCCCACCAATGGGCCACCACCAGTAACACCTCCAACCCCACCAATGGGCAACCACCAGTATCACCCTCACCCACCAGTATCACCTCCAACCCCACCAGTGGGCCACCACCAGTAACACCTCCAACCCCACCAATGGGCAACTACCAGTATCACCATCACCCACCAGTATCACCTCCAACCCCACCAATGGGCCACCACCAGTAACACCTCCAACCCCACCAATGGGCAACCCACCAGTATCACCCTCACCCACCAGTATCACCTCCAACCCCACCAGTGGGCCACCACCAGTAACACCTCCAACCCCACCATGGGCGACCACCAGTATCACCATCAGCCACCAGTATCCCCTCCAACCCCACAATGGGCGACCACCAGTATCACCTCCAACCCCAGCAATGATGAGTGACCACCAGTATCACCTCCAACCCCACCAATGGGCCACCACCAGTAACACCTCCAACCCCACCAATGGGCGGCCACCAGTATCACCGTCACCCACCAGTATCACCTCCAACCCCACCAATGGTGACCAACCAACAACACCATCACCCACCAGTATCACCTCCAACCCCACCAATGGGCGGCCACCAGTAACACCTCCAACCCCACCAATGATGAGTGACCACTAGTATCACCATCACCCACCAGTATCACCTCCAACCCCACCAATAGGCGACCACCAGTATCACCATCACCCACCAGTAATCACCTCCAACCCCACCAATGGGCCACCACCAGTAACACCTCCAACCCCACCAATGGGCGACCACCAGTATCACCGTCACCCACCAGTATCACCTCCAACCCCACCAATGGGTGACCACCAGTATCACCTCCAACCCCACCAATGGGTGACCACCAGTACACCATCACCCACCAGTGTCACCTCCAACCCCACCAATGGGCGACCCACCAGTAACGCCTCCAACCCCACCAATGGGCGACCACCAGTAACACCTCCAACCCCACCAATGATGAGTGACCACCAGTATCACCATCACCCACCAGTATCACCTCCAACCCCCCACAATGGGCGACCACCAGTATCACCATCACCCACCAGTATCACCTCCAACCCCACCAATGGGCCACCACCAGTAACACCTCCAACCCCACCAATGGGCGACCACCAGTATCACCGTCACCCACCAGTATCACCTCCAACCCCACCAATGGGTGACCACCAGTATCACCTCCAACCCCACCAATGGGTGACCACCAGTAACACCATCACCCACCAGTGTCACCTCCAACCCCACCAATGGGCGACACCAGTAACGCCTCCAACCCCACCAATGGGCGACCACCAGTAACACCTCCAACCCCACAAATGATGAGTGACCACCAGTATCACCATCACCCACCAGTATCACCTCCAAACCCCACCAATGGGCGACCACCAGTATCACCATCATCACCCACCAGTATCACCTCCAACCCCACCAATGGGACCACCAGTAACACCATCACCCACCAGTATCACCTCCACCCCACCAATGAGTGACCACCAGTATCACCTCCAACCCCACCAATGGGCCACCACCAGTATCCCCTCCAACCCCATCAATGGGCGACCACCAGTATCACCATCACCCACCAGTATCACCTCCAACCCTACCAATGAGTGACCACCAGTATCCCTATCACCCACCAGTATCACCTCCAACCCCACCAATGAGCGACCACCAGTATCCCCATCATCACCCACCAGTATCGCCTCCAACCCCACCAATGGATGACCACCAGTATCACCTCCAACCCCACCAATGAGCAACCACCAGTATCACCATTATCCACCAGTATCACCTCCAACCCCACCAATGGGCGACCACCAATAACACCTCCAACCCCACCAATGATGAGTGACCACCAGTATCACTATCACCCACCAGTATCACCTCGAACCCCAGAAATGAGCGACCACCAGTATCCCCATCATCACCCACCAGTATCACCTCCAACCCCACCAATGGGCGACCACCAGTATCACCTCCAACCTCACCCCACCAGTATCACCTCCAACCCCACCAATGGGCGACCACCAGTATCCCCATCACCCCCACCAGTATCACCTCCAACCCCCACCAATGAGCGACCACCAGTATCACCATCACACCACCAGTATCACCTCCAACCCCACCAATGAGCGACCACCAGTATCCCCATCACCACCAGTATCACCTCCAACCCCACCAATATGACCACCAGTATCACCTCCAACCCTACCAATGCGACCACCAGTATCACCATTATCCACCAGTATCACCTCCAACCCCACCAATGGGCGACCACCAGTAACACCTCCAACCCCACCAATGATGAGTGACCACCAGTATCACTATCACCCACCAGTATCACCTCCAACCCCAGAAATGAGCGACCACCAGTATCCCCATCATCACCCACCAGTATCACCTCCAACCCCACCAATGGATGACCACCAGTATCCCCATCACCCACCAGTATCACCTCCAACCCCACCACTGAGCGACCACCAGTATCACCATCACCCACCAGTATCACCTCCAACCCCACCAATGAGCGACTACCAGTATCCCCATCACCCACCAGTTTCAACTCCACCCCCCCACCAATGAGCAACCACCAGTATCCCCATCACCCACCAGTATTCTCATCATCACCCCCCTCACCAATGAGGAACCACCAGTATACCCAATGAGGAACCACCAGTATACCCATCAGTATCACCTCCACCCCCACCAATGAGCGACCACCAGTATCCCCATCACCCACCATTATCACCACCATCACTTCCACCCCCACCAATGAGCAACCACCAGTATCACCCCTCCACCCCACCATTGAGAAACCACCAGTAGCCCCATCACCTCACCACCCCTAGAGCAATGAGCGACCACCAGTATCACTGTCACCCACCAGCATTACCATCATCACACTTACTCCACTGAGCACTGGTGGGTGATGGTAAAAACTGGTGGTCGCTCATTGGTGGGGGTTGGAGGTGATACTGATGGCTGGGTGATGGTGATACTGATGGTCGCTCATTGATGGGGGTGGAGGTGATACTGGTGGCTGATAGGGATACTGGTACTCCACTGAGCACTTTACCAATTAGCGACCGCCATATCACCAGCACCATCATCATCACCCTCCGCAAAAAGTACCTTACCAAAGTGCAGCCCCCAGTATCACTATCATCACCATTACCCTCCACCCCCAGCGCTGGAAGTACATCTCCAATGAGCGACTACCAGTATCACCACCACCCGCCATCATCACCCTTCACCCCTAGAACTGACAGCACTTCACCAATGAGCGACTACTACAATCCACCACTATTACCATCACCCACCAACCCAAGAACTGACAACACCTTGTCAATGAGCAACCACTACATCACCTTCCACCCCTAGCACTGACCTCACCAATAAGGGACCACCACACTCTACCAGTGTCACCATCTACCACATGGTCTTCACCCTACACCCCCAGCACTGAGAGCACCTTAAGCTCTTCAGTGCACACACACAAAACTAACAGGGTGCAAAAAAAGCACATGGTGCACACATGGTCCTCCCCCAAAGATAAAGGACCCTGGTCCTGATCCTCAAGAATGCATGACTCCTGACAGGGCCTGGGGTACCTGTGGTCCTCCAGGCCAAAGCGAGGCAGACCCGTTTCTTTGGGAGACCTGCTAAAGAAAAATTGCCATCACCATCATTACTTGCTAGTATCACCAACACCATTGCCATCATCTTCCACCGCCATTGTCACCTGTCACCACCAGCATCAACCTCAACAACTGGCATCACCAGCCACCAACATCATTACCCTTCACCAACAACCTTCACCAACCAACATTACCCACCATCATCATCTCACTCCTTACCAGCATTACATATACCCATAACCAACCCTCACCATCATCATCCTCCACCAACAGCATCACCTTCCACCATTACTGCCACCATCACCATCATTGCACCACCGCCCATCAACATTATCATCTAGCATCATCACCGCCACCCTTTACCAACACCACCATCAAACAATCTCCCATCCATGGCACATTAACTCACCACCAACCATCACCATCTTCATCTATTACCATCTCATCACCCACTGGCATCACCCAGCACCACTATTATCAACGACAACCAGCATCACCACCCAACACTTTCATCGTCATATCATTGTCGTGCCTGGTATCCTTTCTTTGCAGTTATAAGGTCCTCCTGGGTTCCCTATCCACACAAGTCTTATCTGCAGAGATTTTGTGTCATCCCCCTATTGTTTTCTATAATCCGATAAAATATGGTTTAGCTACATGCGTGATTTTTTGTAGCAGCTTAGCTATGCTGCTAACATCTTGCACTCCTTCTTCATACCATATTCCTTTGAATAGAAGCTGCAAGGAAATAGACGAGCAGTAAGGAGGATGGGTGATCGCTTTCCTACAACCCACACATTGCTGTCATTATACAAATAGCAGAAATTTAGAGAGATTTACATAGTTCCTAACTGTCCCTGATTTCGAGGCTGTCACTGATTTGGAACAATGTCCCTCTGTCCCTCTTTCCTCCTCATTTGTCCCTCATTTTGGTCTGATCGATATAGATGTATATAAAATGCACTTTTTATTAGGGTTGTCCCGATACCACTTTTTTAGGACCGAGTACAAGTACCGATACTTTTTTTCATGTACTCGCCGATACCGAATACCGATACTTTTTCCACGTACTCGCCGATACCGAATACCAATACTTTTTTTTTAAATGTGTCCCACAGTAATGCAGCCATGTCCCCCCAGTAATGCAGCCATGTCCCCCCAGTAATGCAGCCATGTCCCCCCAGTAATTCAGCCTTTTCCCCCAGTAATTCAGCCATGTCCCCCCCAGAGATGCAATGCCCCATGTCCCATGCCCCAGAGATGCAGCCATGTCCCCAACAGAGATGCATGCCCCCCGGTCCCCCCCAGTAATTCAGCCATGTCCACCCCCAGTAGATTCAGCCATGTCCCCCCCAGTAATTCAGCCATGTCCCCCCCAGTATTCAGCCCCCCCCAGTAAATTCAGCCATGTCCCCCCCCAGTAATTCAGCCATGTCCCCCCCAGCAATTCAGCCCATGCCCCCCCCCACAATTCAGCCATGTCCCCCCAGAGATGCAGCCATGTCCCCTCAGTAATTCAGCCATGTCCCAGTCCCCACAGAGAAAGCCAAGCCCTCCTCCTCCCCCCGCCACCTATATGATCAGCGCGGGGAACATACAGCTTTCATTTTGAATAGCTGTGTGTGTTCCCCGCCGCACCACGTCATAGCCCCTCCCCCTTGTCCGGGCAGTTTGATAGACTGATCACCAATCCGATTGGATGGAGGGGGGCGGTTCTGCTCTGCTCCACTCTTCGCCCCCTCCCCACCCGCTCTCTAAAAAAATAAAAGTATTGAATCTGGCATCGGGAGCATTTGCGCGAGTACAAATACTCGTGCAAATGCTCAGTATCGGTCCTGATACCGATACTGGGACAACCCTAATTTTTATCTATCAAAAAGTGTTTTCCAGCGCTAAATCTTTCACCTTATTTCTAAATTGCTGCATTTGTAAATTCCAAAAGCCAATATAAAGGAATTGTAGTGGTAAAAAAAAAGCACTTGTGGGTTTAACCAATCTTGTTTTTTTGTACAATTGTCCTTTAAGGGGGCATGGCATGGGGGTGTGTCCTATGCCTGCATACTTTTGCTGATAGGTGTCCCTCATTCCCATCTCAAAAAGTTGGGAGGTATGGATTTAGCTCATTCTTATTGATAAACTCAAACAGAAGTTGATGATTTTTTTCCATGTGTAGTAGACTCTTGTGTGTTTTTTCTTTATTATTATTCACAGATACCCCTGAGAGAGACATCCGATAAAACAATGGCTACAGCTAAAAATAAAAATATATATATATTTTTTTATTGGGGATCAAATCGCAAATTTGTGCAGCTTCAGCAGATTGTTGAGCAATTGATAACATGAACAGGAGCTTACTTTGATGGCTATCTTCTAAAGATACTAGAAGCCGGATTCACATACATTGGCACATCTTTATGCCGGCATGGCGCATTTTATTTACGCTACGCCGGCGTAACGCTGAGACGGAAGCATGGAATTCACAAAGCAAACGATCCCCCGGCGTAACATAAAGTTGTCGGCGTAAGTCAAAGTAGGGGGAAGTGGGCGTGATACATGTAAATGAAGCGTGACCCGATGCAAATGATGGCCTGAGCTTCAAACAAGTACTATGCGTCGTACCTTGGACGCATCCCAGTGCGCATGCTCATAGTCATGTCGAAATAACTGCCTAATATACGTCAAATCACTGCCTACGATGTGAACGTAAACTACGCACAGCCCTATTCACATACTACGTAAACAACGTAAATTTCAACAGTGTTCGTTCCCTGGTCCATACCTTGACTTTACGCCGGACGTAACCCTTACGCAAATCGCTTAAAACATGCGACGGGCGCAAGTACGTTCGTGAATCGGCATAAATATGCGCCCACTCTACACCGGCGTAGGAAAGTTACGTCGGTCGGGATGAAGTCAGTTTTTTGGCGTATCTTGGTTCTATGGGTACGGCGCATAGACACGTCGGCGCATATTTGCACTTACGCGTCGTATCTCGAGATACGTCGACGTAAGTGCTTTGTGAATTCGGGCCTATGTGTCTGGCCATTATGCCCATAGGCGTGCGCATGGGGTGTGCCTGGGCACACCCTATTGCCCAGGCACACCCAACACACCCCAGGGCTTTTTTGCTGGCAAAATGTGTGAGATTTCTTTTTCTCTCACCTCTGGTAGCTGAAAGTGGGACTATTTGTCATGGAGGATGTGTAACTCCTGTGGGAACTGCAGCCACTGGCTGCGGAGTAATCAGCCGCATTTTTCCGATGCTGACTCTGTAGTTCCAGCTACATCATCCCTGTCAGCTGAATATCACTCCGCTGCCAGCTGTCAGAGATGAAGCATGTGAACTTCAGAGAGCATCAGAAAACTCCTGACTGCTCACTTCACAGCTGTGGCTGCACTCCTCACAGGAGTTACTCACCACCCTATCCTCTGTGTGCCAGAAGACAGCTTTCCAATCTCCTCTCTGATGCAGCATTTGGCGGGAAACTGTCTCTCGCCTCAGGTTCCTGTGTGGCTGAGTCAGTCGGGGCTTTCAGTGCCTTCCACAGCTCCAGTACAGGTGGGAGGAGGAGCAGGAAGAGGAAGAGGTCATCACACAGTGCAGCCATGATCTCTTTCCCCGTCCAGCACACAGCACAGCTCTCTCTGGGGATGATGAAGATCTGAGGAGAGATTGCAGCATTTTACCTGTATAGTACCGACCTCCTCTGCCTTTTCCACTATACAACTCAGTGCTGTAAACCGGCCCTGTACTTTGCAGGTTTACTGACAGAAAAAGTAAAATTCTTGAACAGGTTAGAAATTCCTGGGACTTCTGAGGACTTACACAAATGTTTTCCACACACACATTATATTCTGTTAAAAATGTTTTTTAATAACGCATAATGTGTGTGTGTATATGGAATACATCTATGGAGCAGCTCAGAAGTCCCAGGAATTCCTAACCTAATCAAAAACTCTTATCATAATAATACAGCCCAACTCCAGGACAGTAAAAAAAAAGTCCAGCCTTGGGGCCCTTTCACACGTGTGCAGATGAAAAAGGGACATACATTGGTCCCTATCAGATCGCGGGTGTCAGCGGATGAATAACCGCTGACACCTGATCTCGCCCGCCTCTGCATTCCTTTGATTCTGCAGATGGAGGAAAACCCTATTTTTCCTTCCGTCATCGGATTGGATGATCACAGACAGACGGTCCGTGTTCATCCGATCCCCCCCCCCCCCCATAGAGGAGAGCGGAGAAAAGACAGGGCGTTCCCTGCACAGTGTGCGGGGACCACCCTGTCATCCGCCGGCTCAGTGGTGATCAACGGAGCGATCCCTGCTGAGCAAGCGGAGGTTCACGGGGCGGATCATTACTGATCTGCGCCGTGTGAAAGGGCCCTTACAGTGTGTGGGGGAGGGGGGTAACCTCTTTCACTTACCCAATTTCTCTTCCTTCACCGAAATGCCTTGACTTCATCACATACCATACTGGGACATTAACCCTGTATGCTATGATGGGCAGGCTGGAGTGTGACCACAGCCAGTAATTTAAGACCCCTTTCCTACTAAGGCATTTTTCAGACATTTTAGCAATAAAAATAACGCCTGTAAAGTGCCTGAAAAATTCCTCCTCCAGTGTGATATCCCAAGTACTTTCACACTGGGGCAGTGCGCTTGCAGGACATTAGAAATAGTCCCTCAAGCAGTATCTTGGGGTGGTTTGGTAGCGATGTATACACCGCTCCTAAACCGCCCCATGCCCATTGGAATGAAAGGGCAGTGCTAGCGAAGTGACAGCAAATCGCTTTGGCAGCGCCACAACATTGGCGGTTTTAACCCTTTCTTAAGCCGCTAGGCCGGAGTTAAAAGTACCCTGCTAGCGTCTGAAGCGTCTTAAACAGCGGTAAAGCGCCGCTAAATCTAGCAGCACTTTACCGCTAAAGCAGCTTACACCCTGATGTGAAACGGGTCTAAAAGCTGAGGGGACAAGTCGCAGTAGTGGAGGGGGCCTGCTGGAGCAAGTCCAGTTGAGCAGGCATTGCCTTAATTTCAGTTTGGGTAAAGCCCTCCCTGTAACCGTGTTCAATTAGTGGCTTCGCTTGCAGCCAATCTGCTAAAGCACTAATCAGTGTATTCTGACACTGGGGGGGTCCCCCATCAGAATACAGTGTACCAGCATCGCTTGTGTAGATACAAGCACCCGTCAGCTAGTGATCTGAAAAATCTGTACACGCATAGCAACTTTAGGCCTGGTTCACACCTATGTATTTTTTTTATGCGTTTTCAGTTTTTCAGAAACGCACTACAGTCCATGTAACATGGGTTCCTATGGATGTGGTTTACATCTGTACATTTTATGGAAAGTTTCAGGGACCAGCAGGTTGTGTTTTTGTTTCCATAGACTTCAATGGATCAAAAATGATACGCCTCCGCAAATTTTACAGGCAAGTGCTGTATTCACAAAGCACTTGCTCTATAAGTTGTGTCGGCGTAGCGTAAATGGGCTGGTGTATCCGCGCGCAATTCAAATTAGCAGGTAGGGGGCGTGTTGTATTAAAATGAACGGTGACCCCACGTAAATGACGCGCCGAATGAACTGCGCATGAGCCGGCCGTGGGGACGTATCCCAGTGTGCATGCTCCAAATCACGTTGCAAATAGTCACTGAAAACTATGTGAACGTAACTTACGCCCAGCCCCATTCTGAATCGGCTTATGTAAACGGCGTAAAATGAAAAAATTTCAACGTGGTCCCGACGTCCATACCTAACATTGGCTGCGCCATCTTTTTGTTGGAATAACTTTACACCTGAAAAAGGCCTTACCTAAATGGCTTATCTTACTGCGACGGCCGGGTGTACGTTCGTGAATCGGCGGATCTAGCTAATTTACATATTCGACGTGTAAATCAACGGAAGCGCCACCTAGCGGCCAGCGTAAATATGCAACTAAGATACGACGTCGTAATACAATTACGCCGCTCAATCCCGACGTATCTTGTTTTCTCAATACAGAAAAAAGATACGCGGATGCATTTTAGAAGTTACGCGGCGTATCTCGAGATACGCCATCGTAACTCTTGATGAATCTGGCCCTATGCATTTATTATTTTTTAATAAAAAGGTGAGCGAAGGCACTTGGGTCAGGCAGGCACATAAATGGGTGGTTTTATGTACATATATGTGAGTGTTTGTGTATATACAGTGTGTGTGTATATATATATAATACACACGCGCATTTTTGTGTTTGAGTTTTGGGGTGCACACCCTAATGCAATAGGCTGCGCACGCCTATGATTATGCCATTCCAATATGTCTCTGTGTGGAGGCAGCCATCTTGGTGGAGGAGCAAGGCTTTGCTTCCACATGTCAGAGGTGCCTCTCCACCACAATGAAAGATGATCTGCTGACTGGTGAGGTAATATTAAAGAAATGGCCGAGACTTGTGAAAGAAGCCCAGATCCACAGAATGAGAAAAGCAGAATCGGGGGGGGAACCTTGTACTGCAGGCCATCAGGTACATGTGTACTACTTAACCACTTAAGGACCTTGGTGTTTTTCAGATTTGGGTGTTAACAAGACTAAAACATTTTTTTTTTTTTGCTCGAAAATTACTCAAAACCGCCAAACATTTATATATATAATATATAATAAATATTATATATATATTTTCTAACACCCTAGAGAATAAAAATGGCGTCATTGCAATACTTTTTGTCACACCGATTTGCACAGCAGTCATACAAGCGCACGAACGATAAATGTGACCCAATTTTTTGGTATATTGTGAAAGATAATGTTAAGCCGAGTAAAATGATACCCAACATGTCACGCTTAAAAATTGTGCCCGCTCGTGGAATGGCGTTAAACTTTTACCCTTAAAAATCTTGATAGGTGACGTTTAAAAAATTCTATAGGTTGCATCTTTTGAGCTACAAAGGAGGTCTAGGGCTAGAATTATTGCTTTCGCTCTAAGAATCGCAGTGATACCTCACTTGTGTGGTTTGAACACCGTTTTCATATGCGGGCGCTACTCACCTATGCGTTCGCTTCTGCACGTGAGCTCGTCGGGCGCTTTAAAAAAAAAATTTGTTTTCTTATTTATTTTAATTTATTTTATTATTTTTTGCACTGAAAAAAAAAAAAATGGATCACTTTTATTCCTATTACAAGGAATGTAAACATCCCTTGTAATAGAAAAAAGTATGGCAGGTCCTCCTAAATATGAGATCTGGGTTAAAAAAATAAAAATAAAAATTGTTTGAAATTTGAAAAAATTACATTTAGAAATTGTTGCTTTAAGAAGCATGGACGAAAGTGATGTTTTGACGTCGCTTCCACCCTGCTATGCTATGGGACGGGTGGGGGCCATCTTGCCCTCACTCGCATCCCCACACACAGGACCCGATCGCTACCGGTGGCTCCAGTAAAACGGTGATCTTGCGGCGAATCCGCCGCAGAGACCACCGTTATCGTTAACAGGACCGCTCACACTAAAGATGGATATCTCTTTAAAAAAGGACGTATATCTGCGTGAGCAGGTCCTTAAGTGGTTAAAGTGGTAGTAAAGGTTTGTTTTTTATTGTCTAAATAGGTTCCTTTTAAGCTAGTGCATTGTTGGTTCACTTACCTTTTCCTTCTATTTCCCTTCTAAATGTTTTTTTTCTTTGTCTGAATTTCTCACTTCCTGCTTCCTCATCAGTAAGCTGTTCTGGCTGACTAACCCCCATCCAGAACGGCTCGGATGATGGGGGCAAGCCTACTGAGGAGAAACGGGAGGTAAGAAATTCAGAGAAAAAAAAAACATTTAGAAGGGAAATAGAAGTAAAGGGTAAGTGAATCAACAATGCACTAGCTTAAAGGAATTGTGAAGGTACAATTTTTTTTTTCCTTTACCTTAGTGCAGTCCTCCTTCTTCTCTATCTGCAACGTAGAGAGCGTCCTGACTCTCCTGTAGTCCAAGGGAGGGGGCGAGCATGACACTCCACACCAGGAAGAAAGCTTCACATTACAGTGGTGAGTTACAGACAGAAGAACAGGAAGTGAGGATTTCTCAGAAGAAATAAGGACATTTAAAAGCAAAATCGAGGGATGAGGTAAGTGAAGGAGGACTGCACTAAGGGAAAGGAAGCTATTTAGGAAAAATAAAATGGAAACCTTTACAACCCCTTTAAAGTGGTAGTAAACCCCCTTGGTCATGTCTACTTACAGGTAGGCCTATAATAAGACTTGTCTGTAGGTGAATCGAATAGCTCATAAACGTGCACCGATTAGGAGATATTCACCCTGCATACAGCCACTGACATCATTGTCACGTGTGCTCTGAAGGTCCAGCAAACTTTGCCGGTGCATTGCCATGAAATGAGATTTGCCATGGAATGAGATGGTCCGCCTCCATCACATTCTATTGGCTCACTCATGTCACGTGACCTATTTAAACGTCAAGTATTGACGCAAACATCAGTCACAGCTAGGCTATCATAGGGAGAGGATCCAGCTAGGTAGCCAATGCTAGGTCTACGCTAATAGCGTAGACTCGCCCCGTTCCATGAGCCCCGTTCCATGAGCCTTAACGGGGGAGTAGAGCTGCGAGCACGGGGGACGGGGAAGAGCTGCGGGCGTGGGGTGTACTTAGCGCTGGCGGGAGGCACGCTGCTGACATAATAGCCTAGCTGGATCCTCTCCCTATGATAGCCTAGCTGTGACTGCGAGCACGGGGGACGGGGAAGAGCTGCGGGCGCGGGGTGTACTTAGCGCTGTCAGCAGCGTGCCTCCCGCCAGCGCTATCGGGCAATCACAGGGAGAGGAGATCCTCTCCCTATGATAGCCTAGCTGTGACTGATGTTTGCGTCAATACTTGACGTTTAAATAGGTCACGTGACATGAGTGAGCCAATAGAATGTGATGGAGGCGGACCATCTCATTCCATGGCAAATCTCATTTCATGGCAATGCACCGGAACTTCAGAGCTTTGTGCCAGAAGCGAGGGCCCCCGCACGCATACTCTGGCCAATCAAATAGCCAGAACGAACCCAGAAGATTGGGGGAACATGTCGGCTTTCTCAGCGGTGACAGTACATCTCTGGAGGCCTTCATTCCAAGGTGACTATTTCATAATGTGCTAGTATGCGTTGCATACTAGCACATTATGTCATTGCTTTGCAGATGTGTTTTTATTATTTTACAACAACTGTGATTTACAAGCACTTAAAAGTGGTTGTAAACTCTCACATATATCCCCAGTGAAGTGACTGGTCTCAGGTGATACAGAGTTTAACCACCTCAATACAGGGCATTTTTTACCCGCTTCCTACCCAGACCAATTTTTAGTTTTTAGTGCTGTCGCACTTTGAACGACAATTGCGCAGGTACACAATATAGAGGGATATGCCTTGTTCATAATTCATGTCTGAGGTTTACAAATACTTTAAAGTGACACTAAACTCTGGTTTAAAAAGACAAATAATCGATTCAACTAGTGCTCAATTGCTCTGAGCCTCCTCCAAATATCTAAATGACTTTGTTTTTGCTTTTAGGATCTGACTTCCAGTTATAAGGTGGCTACTACTATACAATCTCTAACAAAGTGAGTACACCCCTCATATTTTTGTAAATATTTGGTTATACCTTTTTATGTGACAACACTGAAGAAATTTTACAGCTTGTATAACCGTGTAAACGACGCAGGACTACTGCCCTCTCTCCTGCACTGCTCTATCACCATAGGTAGAGTCATACATTGCATGACTCTATCTGTGGTCGCTGCTAACACCCTCTATTTAGGTGCCCGGCCCATTTTCAGGCGCAGAGCACCGGAATTACCAGTGTTTTTTGGAAGCACCAGATTAGAGCCATAGACTCTAATAGGCACCCAAAACAGTGAACAGCGGGCTGATCGGCACACTGGCAGCATCTGATGTGGCACAGAAGCAGCAATTGATCAGCACACTGGTAGCATTTGATGGGGCACAATAGTGGCAATTGATGGGCACACTGGCAGCGTCTGATGGGCCAGTGTATTCAGTGTCCACTCCAGTCCTGAAAGACTCATCTGATCTCTGCTGTAAGTACAGCGTCCTGACAGCACCCCAAAAAGCCCTTTTTAGGGCTAGTCCATTAGTCTGCTTTTTTATTTTTTTTCTCTATAATCTAATGTGTGTTGCTGTGGTTTACAGAGAGAGAGAGAGAGAGAGAGAGAGAGAGAGAGAGTCATTTTTGGAGTTAGATAGAGCAGGCAGGCAGGCTAGTCAGTTAGAGTTAGTGCGTAGAGGATATATATGCATCCCAGATGTTGTATATATATTTATACACTGTATTGAGTTTAGCTAGACTAGATCCGCTCTTCCTAATATACTGACAGCCTGTATAGGGCTAGTACATTAGTCTGCTTTTTTTTTTTTCTGTAATCTGCCTGTGTGTCAGGCTCACAGCGTATACTGTGCCCACTTGCCCAGTGCCACCACTCATATCTGGTGACACAGTAGATTACATTAAAAAAAAAACACAATTTTGACTGCAATAGAATAGCAGTTAGTTGTCTGCAGGTGTGTGTGTCAGGCCTACAGTGTCTAATCTGCCAACTTCTGCCAATGTACAGTGCCACTCATATCTGGTGTCACAGTAGCTTGCACGCATAGTACAACTAAACTAAATGACAACTAAAAAAAATGACAGGCAGAGGCAGGCCACCCCGCAGGGGCTGTCGTGGTTGTGGTGCTGTGATTCCCTTTGTCCCTAGAATAATGCCCAGTGTTCAGAGGCCACATACCCTGAACTCGAAAAGTTCTGAGGACATAGTTGACTGGCTAACACAGGACACCAACAGGACACCCAATCTTCTACAGCTTTTGCTCAGAACCTTGACGCACCATCCTCCTCCAGCTCAGCTTCGGGCACCTCTCAAGTTACCGCTCGCCCGCCTGCCGCCACCACCAACACTAGCACCACAGCTGCTTCACTTGATCTGTCAGAGGAGTTATTTACATATTAGTTGGAAGAAATGAGTGATGCACAACCATTATTGCCAGAGGATGTAGATAAAAGGGATATGTCTCAGTCAGGCAACATTACACACATGGACGTACGGTGTGATGATGATGATGATGATGTTGTACCCGCTGCTGCTTCCTTTGCTGAGTTGTCAGATACAAGTGAAATGGTTTCGCAGACGGTCCTACTCCTCCACTGTGTTTCCCAGTAATCTCTTCCCTTCTTCTGACCGGACAAATGTGTTCCATATTGACCAAGTTCAATTATATTGCTCTTTCCTGTGTTGGGCCGTTAATACCAGGTCCTCTAAGACCCCCACATTTCTCACCCTGTTGAGCCATTCAGCAATTGTTGGGGTGCTAGACCTTTTCCAATTTTTCGCTATACAGGCTTTAGCCTCATTAACCATATGGCATACTACCAAATTTTTATATACCAGTATAGGTAATTGCGAGAGATGCAACAGGAAAAAGTCTGGGTCATCCGGCACTGGCCATGCCGCCATTTTTTTAGATTTTTTTCGTACCTCTTGCCAATAATGCCTAATTTTAGGGCATGTCCAGTATATATGAAGCAGAGTACCTCAATCTCCATTGCAACTCCAACACCGGTCTGTAACCTCAGGAAAAAACCTTCCTAATTTTGCTGGCGTATAATACCACCTGGTCAATAATTTATAGTTTGATTCCTGCGTTCTGGTACATATTGATGTATTTAAAGCCAGATATATCATCTTTTGATACTGGACTGGTGTACAAGTCATATTAAGGTCCCTCCCCCACTTATTTGCTGGCATCTCATAATTCTCTGGTGGTGCTATTAGCAAGGTATATATCTCTGATATTATTCGATTGAGGGATTCCTTCCCATTACAGTATGTTTCAAATGTAGTCAATTCCTGTTTAAACCTACTTATTGGTCCCAATGAGTCCAAAAATTGTCGCAGTTGTACTGCCTGCCAGTATTTTATTTCAAATGAGTACCCTGGTTGCATCAAGGCCGATATTGTGGGCCATGTTTCTGATAGCAGAAAATGTGATACCTGGCTATGGTCCCTCTCTCTGAGTTTCCGGAAGGCTCCTGCTTCCATCCCCAGTCCGAAACTTGGATTTCCCAGTACTGGGTATAGTGGGGAGTATTTTGACGAAAATTTAGGGTTTTGGCAAAGTTTTGCACTTATAGACAACGTTGGTCCTATAAAAGGATGTTTAAGATGTTCCGGTAGATTTGCGTAGCACCAAGGTGCCCTGCCCAAAGGTCACTGGCTCATCTCCTGCTCCAATTCTATCCCTAATTTAAGGTCTTTATTAGGGTTGTCCCGATACCACTTTTTTAGGACCGAGTACAAGTACCGATACTTTTTTTCAAGTAGTCGCCGATACCGAATACCGATATTTTTTTTAAACGTGTCCCCAAATGCAGCCATCTCCCCCCACATATTGCAGCCATCTCCCCCCACATATTGCAGCCATGTCATCTCTCCCCCCACATATTGCAGCCATGTCATGTCCCCCCACATATGCAGCCATGTATGCATGTCCCCCCATATGCAGCCATGTCATGTCCCTCACATATGCAGCTATGTCATGTCCCCCCACATATGCAGCCATGTCATGTCCCCCCACATATGAATCCATGTCATGTCCCCCCACATATGCAGCCATGTCATGTCCCCCCACATATGCAGCCATGTCATGTCCCCCCACATATGAAGCTATGTCATGCCCCCCCCACATATGCAGCCATGTCATGTCCCCCCACATATGCAGCCATGTCATGTCCCCCCACATATGCAACCATGTCATGTCCCCCCACATATGCAACCATGTCATGTCCCCCCACATATGCAACCATGTCATGTCCCCCCACATATGTAACCATGTCATGTCCCCCCACATATGCAACCATGTCATGTCCCCCCACATATGCAACCATGTCATGTCCCCCCACATATGCAACCATGTCATGTCCCCCCACATATTGCAGCCATGTCATGTCCCCCCACATATTGCAGCCATGTCCCCCCACATATTGCAGCCATGTCCCCCCACATATTGCAGCCATGTCCCCCCACATATTGCAGCCATGTCCCCCCACATATTGCAGCCATGTCCCCCCACATATTGCAGCCATGTCCCCCCACATATTGCAGCCATGTCCCCCCACATATTGCAGCCATGTCCCCCCACATATTGCAGCCATGTCCCCCCACATATTGCAGCCATGTCCCCCCACATATGCAGCCATGTCATGTCCCCCCACATATTGCAGCCATGTCATGTCCCCCCACATATTGCAGCCATGTCATGTCCCCCCACATATTACAGCCATGTCCCCCCACATATTGCAGCCATGTCCCCCCACATATTGCAGCCATGTCCCCCCACATATTGCAGCCGTGTCCCCCCACATATTGCAGCCATGTCCCCCCACATATTGCAGCCATGTCCCCCCACATATTGCAGCCATGTCCCCCCACATATTGCAGCCATGTCCCCCCACATATTGCAGCCATGTCCCCCCACATATTGCAGCCATGTCCCCCCACATATTGCAGCCATGTCATGTCCCCCACATATTGCAGCCATGTCATGTCCCCCCACATATTGCAGCCATGTCATGTCCCCCCACATATTGCAGCCATGTCATGTCCCCCCACATATTGCAGCCATGTCATGTCCCCCCACATATTGCAGCCATGTCATGTCCCCCCACATATTGCAGCCATGTCATGTCCCCCCACATATGCAGCCATGTCATGTCCCCCATACCTCCGCCGCTGCTGCAGGGTTAATCTCCGTGTAACACATACCCGCGGCGCCATGTAGACACGCGATTGGACGGATCTGTCCAATCGCGAGCAAGGGGGGAGTGTCTATGGACGTATCCGTGTATAGACACTCCCCCCTTGCTCGCGATTGGACGGATGCGTCCAATCGTGTGTCTATACATGGCGCCGCGGGTACTGCATGTTTACAAGGTGCACGGGTTTAGCGGCGTGCGGGGGGGGGGGGGGGAGTATTCTATTTTGGTATCGGGGGTATTTGCGGGAGTACAAGTACTCCCGCAAATACTCGGAATCGGTCCCGATACCGATACTGGTATCGGGACAACCCTAGTCTTTATGTCTATGCCAGTCTATGACTCTTTCCAGGTGAACTGCTTGATGGTATTTCGCCACATCTGGGACTGCTAAACCCCCATAACACTTGGGTAGAGTCATTTGATTTCTGCTTATCCTTGGTCGTTTATTGGCCCAGATAAATTTAGTAAAAAGCGTGTTTACTTGTCTAAAATAGGCCTCCGGAGTTCCTATTGGTATAGCTTGAAACGGGTACAAAAATTTTGGCAATATGTTCATTTTAATGGCATTACAACGGCCAAACCATGAGTGAAACCCATGTTGCCATTTATCTACCGTGTTTCACCGAAAATAAGACGTACTCCGAAAATAAGCCGTAGTGGGATTTCGACGCAAGATAGAAATATAAGACACCCCTCCGAAAATAAGACGTAGCGATGTAGTGTCGAATCTCCGAAAATAAGATGTAGTGTCGAATCTCCGAAAATAAGATGTAGTGTCGAATCTCCGAAAATAAGATGTAGTGTCGAATCTCCGAAAATAAGATGTAGTGTCGAATCTTGTAGTGATAGGCGTGTCGTATGCGGCGCGGCGCGGTAAACAACACGTCATAGGTGTATGTTACTGTACTGGTGCTCAGGAGCTGTGAGGAGAAGAACACTCTGTAAAGCAAAAAGATTCTCCCAGCATTGACCAGCAAACCCCTCTCTCACCCCACACAAACAGATCACCCCAGCTCCACTGTGCTCCACATCAGCTTTGCTGGCCTATCTTTTTGTACAAGATGAGTGCAAAAAGAAAGAGTTATTCTGTTGAGTACAAGAAAGGAATTGTGGAGGACTCCCGAGGCAAGAATCTTACGGCTTTTTGCAAAGAGAAGAAGTTGGATATCCGAATGGTCCAAAAATGGCGTGCAGAATACGATAATCTCAGTCTACAGGTGGACAGAGGAAATGCTAAGAAGCGCAAGTGTGGTTCAGGTAGGCAACCTTTATTTTCTGTAATAAAAATAAGACACCCCCCGAAAATAAGCCATAGTGTGATTTCTTGAGGAAAAAAAAATATAAGACGGTGTCTTATTTTCGGGGAAACACGGTAGTAAGGAACATACTACTTTGTATACTGATGGGAAGTTTATCAAGAATACCTTCTCTAGTTTTGATGGTATATTTATCTCTAGATATTTCATTGCTGAACCAATCCACTTAAAATTTAATTTGGGTTATATATTTTGATGTACTTTTAAGGGGAGGGCTACCCCCATCGCTTCCGATTTTGCATAGTTGATCTTCAGACCTGCTAGTGTCCTGTATTCTTCCATTTCCTTCATCAAATTTGGCAATGGAACCTGGGGGCATGATAATGAGAACAGCAGGTCATCTGCGTAGGCAGAGATTTTATATTTCTGATCGCCTATTTGAAGTCCCTGTATATCTGGGTTTTGCCTAATTTTGTTCAAGAGAGGTTCTAATGAAAGTGCAAACAACATTGGGGCTAGTGGGCATCTCTTGACGCGTTCCGTTTGAAATTGTAAATCTTTCTGAATAGATACCATTTACTTTTACCGCAGCTCGGGGTGCTGCATATACTCCTGCTATCCAACCCCGCATCTGTTCTCCCAATCCCATTTTTGTTTCAGTACTTCGTACAAAAAACGCCAACTAACCCTATCAAACGCTTTTTCCGCATCCGTACTAAAAAAAATAGAGGGCGTTTTTGTTTTGTTTGCGTAATATACCAGGTTGAGAGCCTTCACGATATTATCCCTAGCCTCTCGGGTCGGGATAAAATCCGACCTGGTCTCGATTTACCATTTGATTTAGCAAAGGCTGAAGACGGGAGGCAAGCAGTTTAGTAAAAAGTTTTAAATCGGGCGGTAGCTCCCGCACTCCGCCGGGTCTTTCCCCTCCTTCGGGATTACTGAGATGTATGCCATAAGTGCCTTCGACGGCAGTGCGTTAGCCCGGCCGATCTCACTGAATGCCCTTATCATATATGCCCCCAGTATTGGAAAAAAACATTTGTAATATTGGATCGAAAATCCGTCTGGACCCGGGACCTTCCCCTGTTTAACTGTCTTCATCACTGTTTCTAGTTCCTCTACTGATTTAGGTATTTCTAGTTTTTTACAGTCTGGTGATGATAACCTGGGCAGAAAGAACAGACCTTCAGTGAGATCAGTGAGGACGAGGAACGGGACATGAGTAGCTCGGCATTAAAATGCAAATGGGGTCTTTCATGCTGTCGTGCCTGTTGAGGGACCCTCGTATAAAAAGGCCGATTATGGCACAGACACAAAACCCCCTTTGAGATGCTGTGTGTCAATCTTGGTCCTCAGTAGAGCTGCAACTAACGATTATTTTCATAATCGATTAATCAGCCGATTATTTTTTCGATTAATCGGATAAAATCATTAAAAAAAAACGTAATGTGGAATTTTTTCGTTTATTTAACAGTAATAATGAAAAAACATGTTACACTCAAACGGCAAATTAAAAAACTTTTAACATTAACATTACACATCTTTGCAGCAGTACTATTCCCCCCGGGAACACCAATGCTGGGGCACTATTCCCCCCCGGGAACCCCAATGCTGGGGCACTATTCCCCCCCCGGGAACCCCAATGCTGGGGCACTATTCCCCCCCCGGGAACCCCAATGCTGGGGCACTATTCCCCCCCGGGAACCCCAATGCTGGGGCACTGTTCCCCCCCCGGAAACCCCAATGCTGGGGCACTATTCCCCTCCCGGGAACCCCAATGCTGGGGCACTATTCCCCCCGGGAACACTAATGCTGGGGCACTATTCCTCCCGGGAACACCACTGCTGGGGCACTATTCCTCCCGGGAACACCAATGCTGGGGCACTCTTCCTCCCGGGAACACCAATGCTGGGGCACTCTTCCTCCCGGGAACACCAATGCTGGGGCACTCTTCCTCCCGGGAACACCAATGCTGGGGCACTCTTCCTCCCGGGAACACCAATGCTGGGGCACTCTTCCTCCCGGGAACACCAATGCTGGGGCACTCTTCCTCCCGGGAACACCAATGCTGGGGCACTCTTCCTCCCGGGAACACCAATGCTGGGGCACTATTCCTCCCGGGAACACCAATGCTGGGGCACTATTCCTCCCGGGAACACCAATGCTGGGGCACTATTCCTCCCGGGAACACCAATGCTGGGGCACTATTCCTCCCGGGAACACCAATGCTGGGGCACTATTCCTCCCGGGAACACCAATGCTGGGGCACTATTCCTCCCGGGAACACCAATGCTGGGGCACTATTCCTCCCGGGAATACCAATGATGGGGCACTATTCCTCTCCCAGGAACACCAATGGGGCACTATTCCCTCCCCAACCCAGGAAAACCAATGTGGCACTATTCTCTCCCCTCCCCCAACCTGGAACACTAATGGGGCACTATTTCCCCCCCCCCAGGAACACCAATGGGGCACCCACCCCCCGGAACATCAATGATGGGAGTTAGAAGGATGGGGAATTGTTATACTAGGCATCTACTCAGTGTACTGTTACTGTGCGTGTGCAACTGTAAACTAGACTGTGAAAGGTAGAAAAACCTACCTTTCACAGACAGTGCAGCTCGGCTCTCCTCACGGCTGCTTCTAGCCTCTGTTCCCTCGAGGCAGCAGCGGACGGGGCTGAGATCAGTGGGGAGCTGACGTCAGAGGAGAGCCGAGGAGAGGTGTGGACATGCGGCGCAGACGTGCCTCGTAATACGACGGCGACTTGTACACATACGAGGCACGTCAGCGCTGCATGTCCTGTGTAAAACGGCGGCGCCTGTTATCACGGGACAGGAGGCTTTTTGAATGGGCGGAAGGGCAGGCGGGCAGTCGGAAGGTGCGGACCGACTAATCGATAATGAAAATCGTTGACAACGATTTTCATTATTGATTATTATCGATAATATCGATTAATTGTTTCAGCTCTAGTCCTCAGAGACATTTAATATCAAAAACACACTCTCTACTATTTTCTGGTGTTGACCCTAGGGAAGATAATGCTGCCAAACACTGGATGAGAAAACTTGATCTGGATCTCTCACTTAGTGACTGGACCCACATATTTAAATACATACATAAAGGCTCAATGAATGTCTTAGCTCAAGAAAATGGATATAAGCTTTACTCAAGGTGGTATAGGACACCTTATATAATCCACAAATTCCACCCTTCAACCCCACCTATATGCTGGCGCTGTAAAAACTCGATAGGAAGGAAACTCTCCTACACATCTGGTGGGATTGTCCCCTTATACAAGCATTTTGGAAAGAAGTACACCGTATTATCTCCCTTATCACCACTTTTTCCCTGGAGTTTACGGCAGCACAATACCTACTTCATCATACCGCCTTACCTCATTCTACTTACAAAAACATTATATTAATACATTTAATAAATGCTGCAGCCAAACTGTGTATCCCTACCCATTGGAAAGACACATCTCCTCCTAGCTTGTCTGAATGGTTCCAACGGGGGATTGACAGAATAGCTGAAATGGAAGACCTAGGTGATTCTACAGGCTTTTAAAGACTCTCCCACAGAGTTTTATGAAAAATGGGCTTGCTGGACACTCTTTACTAAAACTGATGAATTTTAATATCGCTTCAGCCTTCCTCGAATCAGACTTGAGGTGATAATTCTTTTTTTTATTTTTTATCTTCCCTTCCTTCCTCCCCTCTTACCCTTTGTTTATTAAATTTCTAATTTAATATTGTTATTTTAGATTCATTCCATGATTTCCAATTTTTATTCTCTTGTTTTTGTTGCCCCAAAATTCGAAAACTATTGATGTATAAGTTAACATTTACTTTAATTTTACTTTCAAGATATTTATTAATTATATAGAGAGCAATACAGATCAATTCACATCATTACAACATGGAGAGCTTAATAAAGATGCATTGACAAAATTAACAGGATTGACAGAATTGAAATGAAGGGAATCATAAGTACACTATTCCGACATATGTTACTATAGAAACTGAGATAATAATAAAAAAAAAAAAAAAAAAAAGGAAACAATAAGAGGGGATAAATGAATATAACATGGGGGAGGAATAAGGTAGGGGGAAGTCCAAGACCTCCAGTCACTAGCACCCCTAAAGGGAACTTACTGTGCAAGTGAAAGGGGTCTCGGAGAAAAGAGAGGGAAGAGAAAAAAAAAGGGGGGGGGGAAGAAAATGTGGATCCTCATCAAGGAAAACAGCATCTATATAAACATAAAGAAGTAGGTAAACAGAAACGGAATAGTGGAGCACTCAAACCACAATGGATTATAATAACCATCAATACAATGATATGTAAGAAAGCAAAAACTAAAAAGCAAGAGCTTCCATAAAAACTAGAAGATAATAATGAGAAAGAAGGTAAGTAAGAAAAAAGGAGAAGGAAGAAGGAAGGAAAGTGGAGGATAAAGAAAGACCATCAATGAACTCTCATGCGGCTCATCATAGAGGTAATGTAACACCAGTCGTCCCTACCCCGATATACTTAGCCCAGGGCTCCCAAATTTCGTTGAACTGTATCGAGGTGTCTAGTAAGGAGCTGGCCATTTTTTCTTGGGACATGATCCATGAGATTTTACGTTTGGCGAAAATGACTGGAATTTTTGGGAGTTTCCAGGCCTTAGCAATGGTAATTTTAGAGCCAAGGAGAATGAAAAAAAATAGTCTCTGGGAGGATTTGGGGATATTGGAGGGCATAAAATTTAAAAGAGCTAAAGAAGGGGATTTCGAAATCCTAAACCCAGTGACTTTAAAAATAATATGAAAAATTTTGTCCCAGAAACTCCGAACTCTTGGACAATCCCACCAGATGTGTAACATGGTGCCAGATGACTTACAGCCCCTAAAACATAATGGGGAGACCGATGGAAAAATCTTAGCAAGTCTGGCAGGGGTTCTATACCATCTCGAAGCTACTTTAATACTAGCTTCTGAGAGAGAGAGATATTAAGGATACCCTTAAAGGATCTAAAAAAAGATCTGTGCCAAGAGTCCAGGTTCCATTCATCAAATAGGTCAGTTTCCCAGGCAGTCATATAAGGGGCCTTCAAGGTGGATTTGGCCAGCGATGAGTAGATAATAGAGACTCCGCCCCTAAGCTCCTCCAGTTGGCCACACCATTGTTCATAAGGTGTAAAAAGGGGAGGAATGGGTTTAGAGAGCCAAATGGAGTGAAGAAAGTGTGAGATCTGAGAAAAGCGAAATCCCTCAGATAATGGTAAGTCTAACTTTCTGACACATTAATTATGGGTAAGAGGACCCGCTACTGTAAAAAAATGTCCGATTCGGTATAGGCCCTTATCCAGCCACCATTTAAATGCTCTAATATTCATGCCCGGTTGAAAATCGGGGTTGTGGAAAATATGTGCTAGTGGTTTACACTGAGAGATCAAAGCAGGGAGTTTTCTAAGTTCATCCCAAAGAGTCAGAGACTGTGACAATGCGGGGGAAAGAATAGAAGGGCGAGACTTAGATGGACACCATAAGAGAAAATCCAGGGTATAAGTTGGAATAGCCTGTCTCTCCATATCTACCCAGTCTGGTTTGTTGAACTTAGCATAAATAGTGGAGAGTTGGGCCAAGCGTGCTGAGCAATAATACCAATGAAAATTCGGGAGCCCCAGACCCCCTTCGGTCCTTAATCTAAATAAAACACTTTTAGGAAGTCTATGACCTGCTGTACCCCAAACAAATTTGGCGATTTTACTTTGAAAGGAGCGTAAATGATCCCTCCGCACTGAGATCGGAAGAGAGCGGAATAAGTATAATAACCTGGGGAGCAATGTCATTTTTACGGAATTAATCCTACCTAGCCAAGAAATTTCAATACCAGACCAGTTCTTGAGATCAGCTTCTAATTTTCTGAACATGGGAGAATAATTCGCCTCATACAACTGTTCGAATTTAGGGATAAGATTAATTCCCAGGTATCTAATTGAGGACTCAGCCCACGTGAATTGAAAAGAGTTCTTCAGCTGATTCACTACTTCCTGGCTAAGAGAAACATTAATAGCCTGCGATTTAGCATAGTTAACTTTTAGACCTGATAAGTTAGCAAAATCATCCAAAAGTTTACAAATGATCGGCAATGAAGTTACAGGGGATGTGATGAATAGGAGGAGGTCGTCTGCGAAAAGCCCACATTTATGGACCTTTGGGCCGCATTTCACTCCCGCTATATCTGGGTTGGAACGAATTGCTATAGCGAGAGATTCCATCGCGATAGCAAAGATAAGTGGGGATAGCGGACATCCCTGACGGGTGCCCCTTGCTATGGTGATCGGTTCCGAATATAGACCCTGAAGACGAACTTTAGCAGTCGGGTTGGAATAGAGGGACCCAAGCAGGCCTAAGAATCTAGGACCAAAGCCCCACTTCTCCAGAACTGCAAACAAATAAGGCCACGAGACAGAGTCAAACGCTTTTTGTAAATCTAACGACAAAAGCATACCAGCCTGCCTAGAACCTCCATCCCACCCCGACTGCAGGATAGAAACGATATCTATAGCCCTACGAATTTGGTCAGGCCCCTGTCTATTCGGGATGAATCCCACTTGATCTTTGTGTATATATCTCCCTATAAAGGATGCTAATCGGACAGCTAAAATTTTAGTCATGATCTTGAGATCATTATTGATCAAAGATATTGGTCTGTAGTTACTAACTAAGCTAGTGTCCTTATCAGGTTTGGGAAGAACTGTGATAAAAGCCATGTTCAAAGAAGGATCTAAAGGGTCTCCCTTAGTCTTGGCGTTAAAAAATCGGGTCAAAAACGGGGCTAATAAATCAGCGAAAGATTTATAATACAACAGTGGGAAACCATCTGGGCCTGGTGCAGAACCACTTTTAGAGTGTTTGATCACATCTAGCACTTCCTCTACTGAAAAGGGAGCCTCAAGTGTTTCCCTGTGATCAGCCGACACTGAAGGAATCGGGATACTCTCTAAGAAAGAAGTAATGGCTGAGGGGGTCTGAGGTTTGTGAGAATTATAAAGGTTTTCATAAAATGTAGAGAACGCCTGCATGATAGTAACGGGATTCGTAGTAGGGTGCCCCCCATCTATTTTGATCTTGGGAAAGACACGGGAGCGGATACGAGGAGAGAGCTTGGTGGCAAGAAGTGAGCCAGCCTTGTCCCTCTGGTAATAGAATCTCGCACCAGACCATCTAAGACTCTTCTCGGCGTTAGCGGTCAGTGCTAAGTTAAGTTCCAAACGAGCTTTGTCTAAAGAGGAGATCGGGACATTGGAGGGATTTTTTTTATGTTCCGCCTGTAAGAAAGTGAAGGCTTTATCCAATCTCTCGACCTCTATATGTCTAGCTCTCTTAAGGCGAGAAGAAAGTTGTATGATTTTACCCCTAACAGTAGCCTTATGGGCCGCCCAAAGGGATTCCGCAGAGACCTCCCCAGTATCATTCAATCGAAAGTAATCTAGAATGGAAGCTTCAATCTCGGATTTGGAGCCAGGATCCGAAAGCAAAGCCTCATTCAGTTTCCAATGGAAACATGTTGGAGTAGAAAAGTCAGTTTTAAGCGACATTGTAACTATCGAGTGGTCTGACCAAACCGTGTCAGAAATGTAGGATTTTAGAACCGAAGGAATCAGGGCATTTGAGACAAAAAGATGATCAATTCTAGCGTATGAGAGATGAGCCTGCGAGAAATGAGTATAATCTATCCTAGAAGGATTCAACTCTCTCCAGATGTCGGAGAGGCCCTGTTTAAAAATTAACTTAGCAATTTTAGAACTTGCCCTAGTGGGACGTATGTTTTGAGCTGAAAGAGGTTTTGACTTATCCACTCCTAAATCGAATGCGGTGTTAGAGTCTCCACCCATAATAACTAGGCCTTCCAAATGAGGTTCAAGGGTTGAGAAAAGGGATGTAAAAAACGTAGCTTGACCTGAATTAGGGGCGTAATATGATACAAAAGAAAAGAGCTGGTCATCAATGGAGCCCTTAATCAGGAGAATCCTACCCTCACCATCCCTAAATTCAGACTTGAAAGACAATCTACACTTTTTGGAGAAAAGAATAGCCACCCCCCTTGTCTTATCTTCTGCACTGGAGAGAAAAAAAAACGGATAATGAGCGTGAATAAACTTGGGCCTATACCGGATCGGAAAATGTGTTTCCTGAAGAAAAAGTATGTCTATGTTTCGGGATTTCATGGAGTCAAGTACCTTTTTACGTTTAGCTGGAGAATTTAACCCCCTGGCATTATGGGTAGCTACCCTCAGGAGGGGAGCCTGTGTGGTATCAGGAGCCATGGAGCCTAGGGACGAAGACTGCATCTCTCACATCGTCACTTACCCAGAAGTCTCGGGGGGAGTCTTGATGAAGGAACCGGGGCGACTGGCGTAGGCGGTCCTTTAGGTATGAGTCTTACGCATGAGGTCCAAGGAACATCTGAAAAGAAAAAGAAGAGAGAAAAGAAGAAAAGCAAGGAAGAAAAGAAAAAGCAAAGAGAACTAAAGAACACAACAGACCTTTGCATACATCGGGAAGAAATCCTCCCGAAGCCAGCAAAGACACAAAACCAACCCATACTAAAAGTATGGAGTTGAGACCCAACCCAAGGGTAGGAAAAAAAAAAAATCCGAACCTAGGGAGGGTGAGGGCAATGCACAAATACCGCAGCATCAGGACACTTCAACGTTAGTAGTGCTAAACAATAATAATAAAAAGAAAATGGGGAAACAATAATAAAAATACCTCAAAATTACCCCTACCCACCTAAAATAGGAAAAAAGAATAAATATGAGCGGGAGTTCGCTCAACCTGCTTGTAACCTCAATAATTAAGGCGGAGCAAAGGGTTTTAGTATTCTCATCGCCGTAGGGCGAATGCAAAAGGAGCCCTGAGACAAATCAAAATTATTTCAACAGTGAAAAAACACACAAAAAAAAAAAAAAAACTAAAAATACAAAATTTCTATCGCACTCAGACCCATACCAGTCCTACTGAGAATATAGTAAGTGAGACCACATCAAAGGAATCCTAAGAAGCAAGAAGTCCCAATTAAGCATAAAAAAACAAAAAAACAAAAAAGTCTTCAATTGGGCCTAAAAAAGACCCCGAAATAAGACACACTAAATATAGGAGAGGTCACGGCGGTCTAGCGTCCTTCGCCCTCTTGGTCTTCGGTTTGGTCCAGACGTTTGAAAGGGGGCTCATCGGAGGAGGACGTTTCGAAGCACCCGATCCGGAATCATCAAAGTCCATCAGAGCCTCTTGAGAGATTAAGTTAAGACTAAGCAAAATTTTCTCGCCTTCCTGCAGATTGCGAAATGAGTAAGATTTTCCTTTAAGTTCAAATTTAAGAGCAAAAGGGAAGGCCCATTTATATTTAATCCCTCGTTGGGTCAGGACCAATAAAAGAGGCTTCAGGGATCTCCTTTTCTGCATGGTCAATGGTGACAGATCCGCAAAAATCTGGATAGTATGTCCGCGGCATGTTAAGGGGGATTGCGTACGACTGAGCTTCATCACTTCCTCCTTGATCGAGAAAAAGTGGGGTTTAACCACAATGTCTCTGGGCAGGCCATCTTTCCTCAGAGGGCCCAGTGATCTGTGCGCACGATCAATTTCAAGTTTCTGAGGGGGGATGTCAGGCATTAGTTGTTTCAAAAGATCCTGGACCACAGAGATGGAATCCGTAATAGATTCTGGTATCCCCCTAATACGAAAGTTCTCTCTCCGTGACCTGTTCTCAAGGTCATCCACTCTGGATAACGCTATATCTAGCTGGTCCTGTAGGACTTGAATTTGATCTGAGTTTTGATTTGTTTTGGACACCGTTATATCAAGTTTATTTTCAATAGCTTCCATACGTGACCCTAGCATCTGGAAGTCCTTTCTGATGTCCCCTGTAATTTGTGAGGCTGTTTGGGAAAAGCCCCTGTCCAGCAAAGCTGTGAGATGAGATAGGAGGTCTGGGACAGTAAGGATGGCTGCATGAGCAGCTCCAGGAGAATCTAGCTGAGTCCTCCCTGACTCCATGTTAGGCCCCAAGGGAGAGTTTGCCATCTCTTCCAGCGTCTGCTCCAGGAGGGACTCGGTAGAGGCAGGAGAATGTGGGGGTACAGGGGATTCACCTGATATTTTAGGTGTAAAGATTAGCGTGGCAGGGGCTAGAGGAAGTCTTACCCTGGGAGTCTCTTCGGGACCCGGAGTGTGCGGAAGCATGGCGCCCGCCATCTTGGCTCCGGAGCGCTCCTCTTCCCTGCTAAATTGCAGCCTCAGATCCCTCTGGGATGATCCGCCGAACATCTGCGGGTTCCCCAGAAGCTCCGCCAGCCGTAGAGGGTATGGGGGTGGGAATCAGGCTCCTGTGTCCCCTGCTATTGTGTCCCGTTCAGCTGCGGTGGTGCGGAGCTCCGGATTCAAGCGTCCATCACGGAGCCCGCCGCGCATGCGCCTCTTTACTTTAATTTTAAACAAAAAGATGTACTGATGTTGTTGCTATTCTTGTTTTCTCTCATTTGATATTACAATTCTGCTACCTATGTTACTTTATTTTATCTACATTTAATTATATGTTTACTATGTTATTTATTCTGAAATACCAATAAAATCTTTTAAACAAAAAGGCTGAAGGAATAACGACCTGTACTAGGTGGCTACGCTATTAGACCCCCGGTATAAGCAAAAAGTGCCTGCAATGTGCCCTAAAGTCCGAAAGGATGCAGCAGTTCCAAAATAAATTAAAAAGTATGCTTTACACAGCGTATAAGGGTGATGTCACAGCACAACGGGAATCTTAACAGGGGAAGAGGTGAAAGTAATCCTCCTCCTACCATGACAACGCCGGCAAGGACAGGACGCTTTACAGACGTGTTGTTGATGGAGGACATGCAAAGCTTTTTAAGTCCTACGCATCCACAGCCCTTCAGGGTCCACCCTCAGAGAACGACTTGACCGACAGGTAGCAGACTACCTCGCCTTAACTGCAGATATCGACACTCTGAGGAGAGCGATGAACCCCTTGACTACTGGGTGTGCAGGCTTGACCTGTTGCTTGAGCTATCCCACTTTGCGATAGAACTTCTGGCCTGCCCCGCTTCAAGTGTCCTTTCAGAAAGGCCCTTCAGTGCAGCAGGAGGTATTGTCACTGAGAAGAGAAGTCGCCTAGGTCAAAAAAGTCTAGATTACCTCACCTTTATTAAGATGAATGAGGCATGGATCCCGAAGGGACTGACAGTGGGCAATACATTTGACTAAAAAAGGCCTGATGAGATGAGCTGCCTTGGGCTAAAAATGGTCTACACGCTGCTGTATTTTATCTCTGCATGTCGGATGACTTATCCGCCACCAACTAGGGTTCAAGCCGCAATGTTTTAGTGCACTTTCTGCCTGGAAAACATCAGCGGCTGCAACAATACCTAATTTTTCAGGCATGTGTAAATGCCTAATTTTTCTGGCCTCTGGTGCTGCACTGTAGCTGCAAAAACAAAACAAAAGGCACATACATGTGTCAATTCCCCTTTGTGATCGTTACCTTGTGGTGAAGGGGCTTGCGTATCACAATGAAGCGACCACCTCTATGAGTGTGTTGGCAATGGCAATGTTGGCACACCCCAGATGATAAGGTCGTTGCTTCATTGTGAACAGACCAAAAGTACATTACACGGTGCAAGCGCAGTGCCCCAAATTGGAAGTAAGAGGACCGACCAAGCATCTTTTTTCCATCTCCCGGTTCCTAAAATCTATTCCATACACCGGCCCCTGATTGGGAACAAAACAGAGAATAAACTGTTAAGAACAGATTTTTTTTAATAATAGCTTCTGCAGAGCTGGGTATTTTTTGGCAGTGTTACTGAACACGGTTGTGCAAATGGACTGTTTGCGGTGCGTTAAACGGGGAGTTTGGTCTGTCACTGTGAACCCTAACCCTGTCTGTAACCCTAACTCTGTCTGTAACCCTAACCCTTACACTACCTGATCGATACAACATCATACCTGAGGTTTAAAAGCACATTATTCCAAACAATTTAGGAATGTTAGGTGATTTATGCCCTTTATGGATTAAAACCCGACTCTGCGACCACTATGTAATTTTCCATGGGAGTTTTGCCATGGATCCCCCTCCGGCATGCCACAGTGTGGGTGTTAGTCGCCTTGAAACAACTTTTCCATCACTATTGTGGCCAGAAAGAGTCCCTGTGGGTTTTAAAATTCTCCTGCCCATTGAAGTCTATGGCGGTTCGCACTTTTACGAACATTTGCGGAAGTTCGCCGATCGCGAATGGAAAATGTTATGTTTGCGACATCACTGTTGCTAATGTAGTGCTATGCCCCAAAGGTGCTGCTGGATTTGCCCAAATTCTTTCTTGTGCAGAGGCAGCCAGGCACTATTGGAGAGAATCATCTGCAGATAAGAAACTATCCACCATTGGAAAGAATCATCTGCAGACCAGAAAGCGTCCACCATTGGAGAAAATCATCTGCAGACCAGAAACTGTCCACCATTGGAGAGAATCATCTGCAGACCAGAAATCGTCCACCATTGGATAGAATCATCTGCAGACCAGAAACTGTCCACCATTGGAGAGAATCATCTGCCGACCAGAAACTGTCCACCATTGGAGAGAATCATCTGCCGACCAGAAACTGTCCACCATTGGAGAGAATCATCTGCAGACCAGAAACTTTCCACCATTGGAGAGAATCATCTGCAGACCAGAAACTGTCCACCATTGGAAAGAATCCTCTGCAGATCAGAAACTGTCCACCATTGTAGAGTATTATCTGAGAAAAGCTACATACTTCTTTCCATGAAGCACTTCCACTCTGTTAAAGTCAAGGCCTTGAGGACAATAGATGTTTACTTGCATGGAGTAACAATCGGGGTGAGTACAAGTACTCGGGCAAATGCTTGGTATCAGTCCCGATACCAATACTAGTATCGGTATCGGTACAACCCTAATTGTCATGTTGGAAGGTACACCTTCTTCCCATTGACAACTTTCTGGCAGAGGGCATTTGATTTATCAGATTTCCCCCAAGAATTTGACGGTATTTTGTCCCATCCATTTTTCCTTCTATCCTGACAAATGCTCCAGTTCCTGCTGCAAAGAAACATAACAGAATATTACCAGCTACATGCTTTACTGTAGGAATGGTGTTATTTGGATGGGGTTCTGGATTGGATTTCTACCAGAATTTTTTTTGGTGTTGAGGCCAAATAATTACATTTTAGTCTCGTCTGACCAGAACACCTTTTTCCATGGGGCCTCAGAATCTTCCAGGTGCATTTTGGCAAAGCTCAGCGATGACTTCATGTGGCCTTTTTTGAGGAGTGGATTTTTTCTTGCAACCCTCCGTTACAAGCCACATTTGTGGGGAATTTGTGATATTGTTGTCACATGCATACAATGGCCCAGATTCACAAAGCACTTATGCCGACGTATAGCACATTTACGGCGGCGTAAGTGCAAATGTGCACCGGCGAATGTGTGCGCCAGATCCACAAACCAACATATGGCTAAAAACTGGCCACCCTATGCCGACGTAGCTTGCATACGCTGGCGTAGCATGGGCGCACATCTGGGCTGGACGCAGTGCTGCTCGCATTGATTAGGCATTCAAACATGCAAATACAGCGATTCACGAACGTGAGTGTGCCCGACGCATGCTACGCGAGGTGCGTGTAAGTTGTATGTCCGGCGTAAAGTTATTCCCAATAGATGAGGTGCAACCCGGCAACAGACATGCAAAAAGGTCTGCACCAGGGAACACAAGCCGGTGTATTGTGCGTTGGACGTGTGTCTGGCTGGGTGTACGTTAAGTTCATGGCATATGTGGTGATCTGGCATGGTTGTGAGCAGGCACATAAGGGTGCTGTGAATGCGTCCACGTCACAGCGACGTCACGGCGCATGCGCAGTTAGTGATACACCGGGCGTAATACACTGCACCATGCTTGGACCATCATTTGCATGGGGTCACGCCCACTTTCAACTACGCCGGCCTGCGCCCCCGAAACCTACGCCACGCTAACGCAGTGTTGAGAGCAATAGCTCGCTGAATGCGATGTGTGCCTCTCCGCACTACGTTGGCGTGGCGTACGGCCTTTGCGCTACGGCGGCGTAATATGCGCCTTGCACTCTGTGAATCTGGGCCAATACATTCCTGCAACTGCTTCAGAGTTGCTGTAGGTTTCTTGACAGCCTCTCTGACCAGTTTCCTCCTGGCTCTTTCATCCAGTTTGGAGCGATGTCCTGGCATTGATAAAGCCTTTGTACCCAACTTCTGACTTGTGCCTGCACACAACTTTATCCTGGAGACAGGGGTGTATCAGAGGGAGATTCGAGAAGTAAACAAGTGGCTGAGGACCTGGTGTAGTAAGCAGGGGTTTGGGTTCATAGAGAACTGAGCCGACTTCTCAGTTGGTCACCAATTATATATAGAAGGGACGGACTGCACCTAAATGAGGAGGGTGCAGATCTGCTGGGAGTGAAGATGGCCAAATAAGTAGCGGGTAAGTAGTGAGCGCGGAACATATTCCATAGGGTAGTATTGGAGGCATTAGTGGTAGGTTGACAAAAACACATAAACTCAAGGTAAGTATAGTAACAAGTCCTAGTTACAATCTCAGAACACCCAATAAGAGGATAGTTTGCGACCAGTCTAAACTACGTGGTATGTTCATCAATGCCAGGAGCCTGGCAGACAAGATAAGTGAACTAGAGATAATGATGTATAAGGAGGATCTGGATTTTGTGTGAATTTCAGAGACCAGGTCCAACGGCTCTCATGATTGGCTGGCAACCATTCAAGGGTATACCCTTTATTGCGGAGTTAGAGAGGGTAAAAAAGGGGAGTAGTATGTCTGTATATCAAGAGTTAATGTGAGAGATTACATCACTAAGGGAGCTAGGGAGGAGGTGGAATCCTCATGGTTAGAACTCCAAATGGATGAAGCTAAGGGGAAAATAATACTGTCTGGGAGTACACTATAGGCCCCCTAACCTGAGGGAGGAGGGAGAGATGGACCGCCTATCACAATTTGGATTAGCGGCAAGGATGGGAAGTATTATCATAATGGGGGATTTTAATTATCCAGACAGACTGGGTGGAAGGGAACCACGCATTCGTCTAATGCCCTGTACATACGATCGGTTCATCCGATGAAAACGGACTGATGGATTTTTTCATCGGATATCCGATGAAGCTGACTTTCATCAGTCGTACCTACACACATGGGCGTCCACTCCATAGGGCAAGGAGGGCGCTTGCCCCCCCCCCCCCTCCGTAGAAACCAGTGCCATAATTTTCAGCGGGCAGGTAGCAAGGTGGCAGCACGGCGAATGAAATTAGAGCCGCTCTCTCTTCTAGCTCCGCTGGCAGATCCGGGGGAGATATACAGTGCAGACAGCCTGCGACTCTCCTCTCCCTGTCCCCCGATCGCCCCCCCTCCCCGTCTGTCAGCTGGACGCCCCCCCTCTGAAATCTAATGGTGGGTGAGTGCCGTGGATGGGTGAGAGCGAGCAGGCCAGGCTGAGGGAGTGGGTGGCTTGGTGGGAATTTGATATAGTGTGCGGCTCCACCACCTAAAAGTGCGGGCGGTTCCGCTGACGGGTGTCAGGTGAGAGAGCTAGCGGGCCGGGCAGCTGGGTGGCTTGGCTTGGTGAGTGTCTGAGCCTAAGCGAGTGCTGACCAATCGGCAAGCTGTTAAGCGGGATGGAGCAGAGAGAGAACATCATCTCAAACCGCCTGCTCAGTAGCCCCCCTCCTCTCTGTGTAGGCAGCGCGGGAACCAGAAAGATTAAATAATCTCTCTGCTGCCTGACAACCCTGGCCCCTGACTCTGGGACACAGCAAGGGACAATTGGAGCAGGCAAGTGACAATCCGGACCGCAACATTGACAGGCGCCGTGGCAAGTGACAATCCACAATGTGTCACAGCAGGCAACGTGGCAAGTGACAATCCATAATGTGTGGCAAGCGACAATCCACAACATGACAGGCCATGTGGCAAGTGAGAATCCACAATGTGTGACAGGCGCTGTGGCAAGTGACAATCCACAATGTGTGACAGCAGGCCATGTGGCAAGTGACAATCCACAACATGTGGCAAGTGACAATCCACAACATGTGACAGGCGACGTGGCAAGTGATAAACATGTGGCAGGCGATGTGACAATCCGCAACGCGTGGCAGGCGATGGTGGCAAGTGACACACTCGGGGCTCAAACTGATTCTGCATTATGGTGAGTTGAACCATTTCATTTTGTATAACAATGTAATAATTGAAATAGGTCCAGTAATGCAGGGTGCTGCGCAATGTAAAGGGGTCCAGTGATGCAGGTTGCTGTGCAATGTAAAGGGGTCCAGTGATGCGGGGTGCTGTGTAATGTAAAGGGGCCCAGTGGTAAAGTGTGTTGTGTAATGTAAAGGGGTGCAGGGTGCTGTGTAATGTAAAGGGGTCCAGTGGTAAAGTGTGCTGTGTAATGTAAAGGGGTCCAGAGGTGCAGTTGTGGAGAGGGGGTACACAGTAGGGACAAAGAGATATTGAAAGATGCAGGGGGCACAGTGGGGTGTTTTTACATTTTAACGTGGGGGGGGGTAACCCCTGCTAGCGGTCGATGAAAGGGGTAAAATGCGACTGTGTATCGCCGCTGCCGAAGTGTACATGGCATAAGGCTCGCCAGTTCCTAACGGTCTTGCAGGACAATTTCATGGGTCAGATGGTAGACGCACCAACTAGAAATAAAGCGTTACTAGATCTACTGATTACCAGCAATACAGACCTGATCACTGATGTGGGACTATGAGGCAATTTAGGAAACAGCGATCACAGGTCAATTGGCTTCAGTATAAGTCGCATAAATCAAAAATATAAGGGGAATACAAAGACACTGAACTTTAAAGGAGCCAACTTCCCTAAACTATGAACCTTGCTAGAAGGCATAAATTGGGTTAAAATCCTACTAGGAACAAAGAACATGGAGGAGAGAAGGGTTTGCTTTAGGAGCATATGAAAGCAGAGGTCCGCCTAAAAAAATATATTAAAAGCCAGCAGCTACAAATACTGCAGCTGCTGAATTTTAATAAATGGACACTTACCTGTCCAGGGTGCCCGCAATGTCGGCAGCTGAAGCTGAGCAATCGCTCGGCTCTCGGCTGCCCGCGTCGCCATCCTCGATGAGGGAATCAGGGAGTGAAGCGTTGCGGCTTCACTTCCCGGTTCCCTACTGCTAGTCGCGCGGCATGTCCTCATTGGTCCCCATTGTCTCCTGGGACCAGTGTGTTTCTCAGAAGACAGCGGGATTGGGGATGGGAAGGGGCATGACTCCCACGGAAGTCTATGCCTGGAAGTGGGTGCAAATACCTTTTATTATACAGGTATCTGCACCTCCACCCCCCTGAAAGGTGCCAAATGTGACACCGGAGGGGGGGAGGGTTCGGAAAAGTGGAGGTTCAGTTTTTGTGTGGACCTCCACTTTAAATAAGGGCATTAGCCAGTGCATCCAATTAGGTATTACATTTAAAAAAAAGCTAACAAAAGTCCTGGATAGCTTAACTTCAATGTAAAACTGAAAATAAAAGCAAGGAAGAAGGCCTTCAAAAAAATTCAAGGTTGAGGGATCATCATAAGCTTTCAGACTTTATAAAGAATGCGACAAGAAATGTAAGGGTGCAATTAGGGCAGCTAAGATAGAACACGAAAGACACATAGTGGAGGAGAGCAAAAAATCCCAAGAAAGTATAAAAAGAGTAAAAGAGGGAGGACAGACCATATTGGCCCCATAAAGAATGAGGAAGGGAGATGGTAAAGGTATTAAATGTATTCTTCTCCTCAGTCTTCACAAGGAAATCGAGGGGCTTTAGTGACCAAAACTGAAGTGTCTATTCTCATGACACATTACAGGAAGCACCCTCATGGCTAACAGAATCAGAATTAAACGTGGGAATTACAGACCAGTTAGCCTCAGTGGTGTCTGGTGCTCCAAATTTTTTGGGGGGAGCAAAGAAACAAAAAAAACACATCAATTGCAGCCTTACTGTACCCATCAATTGTCGCCACTGTGCCATCAATTGTCGCCACTGTGCCATCAATTGTCGCCACTGTGCCATCAAGCGCAGCTACTTTGCCCCGTAAAATGCCGCCAGTTTGCCCCGTAAAATGCCGCCAGTTTGCCCCGTAAAATGCCGCCAGTTTGCCCCGTAAAATGCCGCCAGTTTGCCCTGTAAAATGCCGCCAGTTTGCCCCGTAAAATGCCGCCAGTTTGCCCCGTAAAATGCCGCCATTCCCCCCCCCCCCCAACCGGCACTGACCTTTCTTGGGTCAAAAAAGAAAAAAGAATGGAGGGCGCATCGACCTAGTGTGATACTGTTGCACAATTTTTATTAAAATACTAAAATCAATAGTTATACTCACAAAATGAGTTAGAAACAAGCTTTAAAAGACAATCCAACAGCGCCAGCAGAACAGGACGGTTGCTTCAGTCTAAAAAGGTATCTGACCGATAATCAGGCTAGGCTTACGTTTCGGGGGCGTACCCCTTTCCTCAGAGCCCCTGTGGTCTGCACTCCGTGCAGACCACCGGGGCTCTGAGGAAAGGGGTACGCCCCCGAAACGTAAGCCTAGCCTGATTATCGGTCAGATACCTTTTTAGACTGAAGCAACCGTCCTGTTCTGCTGGCGCTGTTGGATTGTCTTTTAAAGCTTGTTTCTAACTCATTTTGTGAGTATAACTATTGATTTTAGTATTTTAATAAAAATTGTGCAACAGTATCACACTAGGTCGGTGCGCCCTCCATTCTTTTTTCTTTTTTAGTTCCTTTTGAATTCCCACGATTCTAAGGAGGGCTGCAAGACTCTGGAAAGACACTGTACAATTGAATTGTATGTCCCCATAAGCAAGAAATACCGGAGCGCAGGAGATTTATATCGTTTTGCCACTTTCTTGGGTCAGCCATCCTGCTCAATGCTTCCTCAATGTCTTCTCCCACCCTCGATGTCGTTTCAGCCAATCAGGTGACCGGTAACCAGACCCAGTGAACCTGATTGTCTGAGATGCGTGTCAGTGTTAACCCACCCTGTGCGCCCTCTGGTTAACCATTTGGAAGCAAATTAGAGCCCACAGGCTGTAATTGGGAAGCCTTTAGAACCGCTGGCTCTGATAGACACTTCCAAAACACACCCACCGTTGTTATTCAGATGGCTGACACTCAACAGGGGGTCGGCCACCTGAATAGTGTGCGGCAGCAGCGACAATACATAGCTTCATGCAATGCATGAAGCTATGTAATGTTGAGTGACGGGTGTAGGAGAGAGGGGGCGGCACTCCTGCGCCCACTTTGGACGCACCGCCACTGGTTAGCCTAACATCAATAGTTTTTAAGGTCTTGGAGGGGATGATACGGGACTATATACAACATTTTAGTAATGATAATGGTATCAGAAGTATTCAGCATGGATTCATGAACAGTCATTCTTGTTAAGCCAATCATCTTCTATGAGGAGGTGAGTTACCATCTACAGTAGATAAAGGAAGGCCTGTAGACGTGGTGTATCTGGATTTTGCAAAAGCATTTGAAACAGTTCCCCATAAATGTTTACTGTACAAAATAAAGTCTTTTGGCTTGGACCATAGGGTGAGTACATGGATTGAAACCTGTCTACAAGGGCAAGTACAGAGGGTGGTGATAAATGGGGAATACTCGGAACGGTCATGGGTGGATAGTGGTGTCCCCAGAGCTCCAATCCTATTTAATTTGTTCATAAACGACCTGGAGGATAGGGTAAACAGTTCAATCCATGTATTTGTGGATGATACTAAGCTAAGCAGGGCAATAACTTCTTTGCAGGATGTGGAAACCTTGCAAGAAGATCTGAACAAATTAATGGGTGGGCAACTACATGGCAAATGACATTTAATGTAGAACATGTAAAATAATGCATTTGGGTGGCAAATATATGAATGCAATCCATACACTGGGGGAGAAACTCTAGTGGAATCTAGGATGGAAATGGACCCAGGGTTCCTATTAGATGATAGGCTCAGCAATGGCATGTAATGCCAAGCTGCTGCTAACAAAGCAAACAGAATATTAGCATGCAATAAAAAAGGGATTAACCCTAGGGATAAAACTATAATTCTTCCATTCTACAAGACTCTGGTCCAGCCGCACCTGTAGTATGCTGTCCACTTCTGGGCACCAGTCCTCAGGTAGGATGTACTGGAAATGGAGCGAGTACAAAGAAGGGCAACAAAGCTAATAAATGGACTGGTGGATATTAGTTATGAAGAAAGGTTGCGAGCACTGAACTGATTCTCTCTGGGGAAGAGATGCTTGAGAGGGGATATGATTTCAATTTACAAATACTATATTCGTGACCCCACAATAGGGATAAAACTTTTCTCTTCCGTTCATGGACGAACATGGCAGCAATCTTGACAATAGTGTATTAGCCTTCTATCAGAAGATTGACTAGGCAGAAACCGCATGTTAAATGTTAAACACACATAAAAAACTGTACAGTACCGCCCAGGGGGCAGTCCCTCTAGGTACAACCCCCTCTTCCTGCATGCAGCAGCTCAGTTTTTTTCTGCCTAGCATAGGAGAAGGACATGGGCCTGGGGAATTTATTTTCTGCTTTTTTTAAATACTTTTTTTTTTGTTCCTGAGATCTACTATCGACTGCCGACTGGGTGACGGGCTGGATATCAGATCCTTGTGTTCCCCCCAGTCTTGGCCATCGAGCGTGTGCTAACCTTTAGCTACGCGTGTCCCGGGGATCCACCTGGGGGGGCCTCTATCCTCTGGCTGGGGGCTGCACAGTGGGTCCGCTCTTCTGGGGGTGCTGCCCGCTTGTTGTGTGCGGGGGGTTTCTCTTTCGGGGGCTCCCGGGTGTTTGCTGCCTAATGTGTGTGTTTTGCATAATGAGGGGGGCTTGTGGGAGCTCTTATCATGCAGTGCAGGATACGGAATAAAAATGGAGGATACGGCGGAGGCGTCAGATGTCGGTCCCTAAGGTGTTTCCTTGTGTACCTTATGTGAATAAGCTTTTTTACAAGGAATGGGATCGGCCGCAAAAGGTCTTTTCAACCCCAACATGCTTAGCGGTCCGTTACACCTTTTGAGGAGAATTTCCTGAAATAATGGATTTCTTCCCCGACAGTGGACCCCCTGTGTCCAGACTGAACAAGGTGACCACAATTCAAGGACCCCGCAGACAGGAAGGCTGAGGCTGTGGCCCAATCCCTGTCCACAGTGGTGGAGTCAGCAGTGCGTCCAGTTGTGGCCGGGGACAAGTCTGCATCCACATGAAGGTCTGCCCCCCCGATGCTTGGGTGGGGGTCTCGGTGGACGTACTTTCCCTGATCGGTGGGTTTGCAAAGTAGTTTCCTCAGGTTCCAAGGTAGAATTTCTCTGTTGTCCACCAAACAGATTTTTTTCCCTCCAACCTCCAGCTTCCTCCGAGTCGTCGGGAGGCCCTTTTTTGGGCAGTTCACGGTCTGCTGGTACGTGGGGTGATCGTGCCTGTACCATTGCAGGAACGGTTCCAGGGATTTTACTCAAATTTGTTTGTAGTCCCAAAAAAGGACGGGGTTCGTCCAATCCTGGATCTCAAGGCCCTCAATTGCTTTGTAAGCGTACAAAGGTTCAGGATGGAATCGGTTCGCTCTGTGGTCACCGCTCTCTGGCGTCCTTGGACATCAAGGACGCATACTTGCATGTCCCCATATGTTCCAGACATCAGAGATTTCTGCGCTTCGTGGTCGGAGAAGACCACTATCAATTTGTGGCTCTCCCTTTTGGCCTGGCATCAGCACTAAGGGTGTTCACCAAGGTGCTTGCCCCGATTCTGGCCTTGCTGAGACGGCGTGGAATCGCTGTTGTGAGCTACCTGGACGATCTTCTTCTGAGAGCCCCTTCAAGCTCAGAATTAGAGGAAGATGTGTCTATAACCTGTCAGACCCTCTGAGAATTTGGTTGGGTGCTGAACGTTCAGAAGTCGGTGTTGGTACCGTCTCGGCACCTAGAATACCTGTGGTTGATTCTGGACTCCTCGGAGGCAAGAGTTTTTCTCCCTGTGGAAAAGCTGTAGACTATGTGGGCTGCGGTGCAGCTGTTGACGTCTCAAAAATGGTCGGCTCCGCTTTTGCATGTGGTCTCATGGTAGCCTCCTTCGAGGAGGATCTGTATGCTCAATTCCACACTCTAGTGATACAGAGGGAAATTCTGTCACGTTGGGACAAGTGCCCATCATACCTGGATTGTCAGACCTCCCTGGTTTGGTGGCTGACTTCCTTCGGTCAGGGAAGTTGTTCCTTTTCACTGGACGGTGATCACGACGGACGTCGGCCTTACCGGTTGGGGGGGAGTCTCGAGGGTGCAGTCAGCCCAGGGTCTCTGGACTCAAGAAGAATCCCGCCTGCCAATCAATGTCCTGGAACTTCGGGCGGTCAGGCTGTGCCTCTCCAAGTGGTCTCAGAGGCTACAAGGGCATCCAGTCAGGATCCAGTCGGACAAGGCCACGGTGGTGGCGTATGTCAACCATCAAGGAGGAACAAGAAGCTCGGCTGCAGCGGTGGAGGTCGCTCACATCCTGAAATGGGCAGAATGGAGCGTGCCAACTCTATCGGCTGTGTACATTCCGGGCGTAGAAAACTGGCAAGCGGACTACCTAAGTCGCCAAACGCTGGACCAAGGAGAATGGTCACTGCACCCAGAGGTGTTTCAGCTCCTGTGTGTGAGATGGGGCCACGCCAGAAAGGGATCTCCTGGCATTGTGTCTTAACCGGAAGGTTTTGAGGTTCATGGCCAGGTCAAATGACCCATGGGCAGATGCGACAGATGTGTTGGCGCTGTGGGGTCAGTATCAGGATAATTTATGCCTTCCCTCCTCTAAAGCTTCTTCTCCATCTGCCTCACGAAGTGGAGGCCGAAGGCATTCCAATTTATCCTAATTTCTCCAGATTGGCCTCGGCGTCCCTGGTAGGCCATATATGCGTCTGGTGGCAGACGTTTCTTGGCGTCTGCCGATGCGAGAGGACCTTCTGACGCAAGGTCTCATACTTCATTCTGCTTTACAGTCACTGGCTTTAACGGCATGGCTATTGAGAGCCAGGTACTAAAGGGCCGAGGCCTGTCGGATTTGGTGATCTCTACCATGCTAAAGGGCACGGGAGTTGTCCTCTCGGAAGATTTACCATTGCACGTGGAAGACCTACATCTCTATGTGTGAGGAAATGAAGTGGCATCCGCATGCATATTTGGATTCCAGGGTCCTGTTCTTTCTACAGCGTGGTGTGGACCAAAAACTTGCCTTAAAGGAGTTGTAAATAAAAAAAAAACTTTTTGCTGGAATGACTATTTACAGGGTATAGAGACGTAATAGTTAACTGATTCCTTTTAAAAATAGATAAAAATCAATCATATAATGTACCTGCAGTTTCTAGTTTTGTTTTTGCATGTTTCCTGTCTCTGCTGTACAGAGCTACAGAGCCAATACAGGGCAGTGATGGTTTGGAAAACTAAACTGATTGGTGCTGAGGGGTTTTAGACATACAGTAAGGTGCATTAAGGTGAAAAAACTTCAGACAATACTGGCCCCCCAGTTTACTTACCTGACCCCTCGAAAGTCCCGTGTCGTGAACGCGCTGTCATCTTGGCTGGCTTCACGGCTCACTCATTGGTCGATTGAAGCAGCGCAGCCATTGGCTCGTGCTGCTGTCAATCACAACCAATGACACGGTGTGCCGGGGGGGCGCTCGTTGTATCACGGGAGTGCCACACAATGCGAGGGCGCTTGCATGAATGTGTGGAGTTCTTGCAGGGAGGACCAGAGACAGCTGCCGAGGGACCCCAGAGGACGTGGATCGGGGCCACATTGTGCAAAACTAGCTGCACAGTGTAGGTAAGTATAACATGTTTGCTATTTTTTTTAAATAAAACATTTTCCTTTACAACCCCTTTTAAGGGGCAGATTTCAGCCTTGGTTGTCTTCGTTCAACAACCGTTGGCGGCTCACTCGCTGGTCAAGTACGTTTGTGCAGGGGGTTCGACATGTGGCCACTCCGGTACGTCCCCCACTGCCTCCGTGGGACTTGAATGTGGTCCTCTCAGTACTTCAAGGATCGCCGTTTGAGAACCTTAGAGAGATTCCCTTATTGACTAAGGTGGCCTATTTGGTGGCTATTACATCAGTCAGACTGGTTTCTGAACTGGCGGCCTTGTCATGCAAGGCTGTCGGCCTTGTCATGCAAAGGTGGTGCTGTGTCCGCATCGTCCAATCTTGGATCTGTATGATTGTTCTGTAATACATTTTTTTTAATGCAATTGTTTTATTATTCCATATCAGTACCGATATAGTCCACTAACATTTGGGTGGGCATGCTCCTTAAGTCTAGCTTCAGCAACTATTCTTTTGCTCCCACCCTCCCCCTTTTTCACAATTAATTTGGATGATGGTACGTTGCTATAGTTTTTCATTTATTTTTTACATGAGGCTATACTCCCAACTGTGTCCGCAGCCGTCGTTCTTCCTAAGGTCATTTCGGCTTTTCTCTTTTTTTTTTTAAAGTGTATTTTGTGTGTGAACTCGAGAGAGAGGAGCCGGACTGCAGGAGTTGGGAGTAGGCAGACCCTCCCCCCGGAGGCAATCGCCATCCTTCTCTATGCCCCCGGTGGCAATGGCGGGTGTGAGGGGGGCCTCCCACTCACCCCGCCCTTCCTGCTCCACTGGGGAGCCCGACTGGGGCCCAACGGGACCCCAACGGGACCCCAACGGGGCAGAGGGACTCCCCCTGTGAGGGGGTCTAGCCCACCCAGCCAGCCCCGTAGGTCCTTCGCCTCTCTTTATTTTAGGAGACCTCATGGCCAAAGTGCGTGTGTGTTAAACCAATTTCGTGTGCGTGCAAGTGTGGTTTTTTTTTTTGGGGGGGGGGGTGGGCATACTAAGCACAGGCGTACCTTGCATAGCACACCCACCGGGAGCCGGGCTGAGACCACCAAACTCAATTCACACGTAGCCGAGACCGGGATCCGAACCTCTGGCTGCAGAGGTGAACGGCTTGTCAGCGCAGTGCCAATCACATTGAGCTACCACAGCTCCCACCTCGTTTCGGCTTTTCACCTCAATGAGGACATTGTGTTTCCGTCTGTGTCCTCATCCGTCGCATCCCAAAAAGGCTGCGTTACATTCCTTGGACGTTGTCCGAACTCTGCGGGTGTACCTGTCTGCTATGGCTCCTTTCCGGAGGTCGGACTCACTGTTCGTTTCGGTGGTTGGCCCTAAGAAGGGTCTCGTCGGCCATCATCTCTAGGTAGATCAGACAGATCGTGATTCAGCCCTATGCCCTAAAAAGACGGGCGCCTCCCTTCCCGGGCACGGTGCATTTGACCAGGGCAATAGGTGCCTCTTGGGCTTTCCGACATCAAGCGTCTGTTTCCCAGGTGTGTAAGGTGGCGACTTGGTCTTTCGGTCACATCTTCACAAAATTTTACAAGGTTGATGTGAGTGCATCTTCGGATGCTTGGTTCAGCCGCAAAGTTTTCCAGGTGGCTGTTTGAAAGTTTCAACTCCTCCGTTGAGGAGCTCTGGTTGTTTGGGTTGAAGTTTGTTTAATGCTGTTTTTCTATGTTTGTACTGCTTTTTGACAAACTGAGCTGCTGCATGCAGGGAGAGGAGTTGTACCTAGAGGCACCGCCCCCTGGGTGGTACTGTACAGTTTTTGACGTGTGTTTAACACTTAATATGCTGTTTCTGCCTAGTCAGTCTCCTGATAGAAGGCTAATATCCTATTGTCAAGATTGCTGCTGTGTCTGTCCATGAACTCAGAGAAAAGGATTTTACGGTGAGTACAAAAACACTATTTTTGTGGAAGGGAGTTTAACAAGACACATGGCCACTCCTTAAGATTAAAAGAAAAGAGGTTTACCTTAAACTACGTAGAGCAGAGGTGGCAAACACAAGGCTCGCGGGCCGAATCTGGCCCTCCAGGTCATTTCATTTGGCCCCCGCACCTCTCCTGCAGCAGCAGGAGAGCTCAAACCCGCCTCCATTCTTACTCTAGACACTTACTTTCTGCTTTCAAGCAATGCATCCAGTTTCTTCCCAGCAGCAGCATAAGGAAAGGGGGGTGCACTGTGATGTGAAGGAGAGTGGGGGACTCCACTTCTGATGATGGGGTGGCTCTTGACATCTAATGTAAAGGGGAGGGGATGTGCTGGACATGTAATATTACAGATACAACCGGCCCTTTTGAGGGCAGTCATAATGCTGATGCGGCCCACGATGAAACTAAGTTTGACACCCCTGACGTAGATGGTTCTTTACTGTAAGAGCGGCAAGGATGTGGAATTCACTTCCACAGGCGGTGGTCTCAGCGGAGAGCATCGATAGTTTCAAAAAACTATTGGATAAGCACCTGAATGACCACAACATACAGAGATATACAATGTAATACTGACATATAATCACACACATTATTATTATTATTATACAGGATTTATATAGCGCCAACAGTTTGCACAGCACTTTACATCAGGGAAGACAGTACAGATCAATACAGGAGGGATCAGAGGGCCCTGCTCGTTAGAGCTTACAATCTAGAAGGGAGGGTCAAGTGGAACAAAGGGTAGTTAGCTGTGGGGGATGATCAGATGGACTCAAATGAAAATACAGTTGTTAGGTGTGGGTAGGGTAGGCTTCTCTGAAGAGGATTGTTTTCAGGGGTCCTCTAAAAACGAATAGAGAAGGAGATAGAAGGAGAGATTAGGGTAAGGAGTTCCATAGGCTTGGAGAGGCTCTGGAAAAGTCCTGGAGACGAGCATGGGAGCAGGTGATGAGAGAGCTAGTGAGTGGGAGGTCTTGAGACGAACAAAGAGAACGATTGGGTTGGTATTTGGAGACTAGGTCATTAATGTAACTGGGGGCAGTGTTGTGGATGGCTTTGTAGGTAATTGTTAGTAGTTTGAATTTAATTTGTTGGGTGAGCGGAAGCCAGTGGAGGAATTGGCAAAGAGGAGTAACAGAGACAGAGTGGTTGGTAAGGTGGATGAGTCTGGCAGCAGCATTCCTGATGGACGGAAGGGGGATAGAGTATGCAGCGGTAAGCCAATGAGGAGGGAGTTGCAGTAATCGAGGCGAGAGATGACTAGGGAGTGAATTAAGAGTTTTGTGGCGTTATTGGTTAGAAAGGGGCATATTTTGGAGATGTTGCGAAGGTTGAGGCGGCAAGATTTGAACAGTGATTGGACGTGGGGCTTAAAGGACAGTTCAGAGTCCAGGACTACACCTAGGACCTTGGCATGTGGTGATGGGCTGATAGTTGTGCCATACATTTCGACAGAGATCAGAGGAAGAGGCACGTGGGGGAGGGAAAATTATAAGTTCCGTTTTGAATGGATTGAGTTTGAGGAAGTGGTGTGACATCCAAACTGATATATCTGATAGTAAATTAGTGATACGTGAGGAGAATGAAGAAGTGAGTTGAGGGGTAGAGAAATAGATTTGAGTGTCGTCAGCGTAAAGGTGGTACTTGGTTGGTGTCATGGACCGTGAAATCATACTTCATGTATTACATAAGATAACACATTATGGATAGGACATATTGCAGGATGCCTTTGGACATTATGAGGTGTCTGTCTAGATGGGGATTGAACTAAATCAGACTATTGAGGACTATTGAAAGGCTAAGTGGCTTGTGAAAGACATTCATTGTCCAGTGTGTAGAGGTGTTAAGTCGGCTCTTTGACCTTTCTATTGTGTGATAACACTTTTTTGAGCCTTTTGATTATCAGTATTGGATTAGCATGTCATTATCTAAAAAAGTGTGATCTCTCAGATGTAGTAATGACCTCCTCTCTATGCGGAGACAAGCTGGCTAGATAACGTATTCTGTTAACTTCATTGATGTCATTGTCTACAGGAATGTCATTTTCTCTGAGGTAGTAAAGTCATGCTAAATACATCAGTGCCGAAATGCCTCTGTATGGAAACCCCAGTGTGTGAAAAGGGGGTGTAGATTTCATTGTTCTTTGATTGATGGAAGCTGTAACCTGTATATAACCAGATGAGTGTTTTAATAAAGTTGAGTTCTGGTTGAACATTCATACAGCTCGTTTGGTGTGTGTTTTTCATGGATCCAATCGGCACATAGCTGTAGGTTGGATCCTGGAATCTTGGATGACTGGACCATCAGATGTTGCAATCTGCAAGCTGATCGAATAGAAGCAGAGGAGTGTCGGGAGAGCAGGACCTGGGCGAGAAAGGGTCTCGTCACATTGGTGGCAGCAGTGGGATTTGCTCTCCAGTTACTGGGACAACTCCAAACCACCACCATTAATGACCAGCTATGCAGCCTGCAGGAAAACCATGCTAAAAGATTTGCTTGAAGAGCCGTGGAGGGACCGGTGGGACAAAGAACGGGGTGATGCAGGACCCCGGTCAAATGAAGAATTGTTCCAGCAGCGAGTTTAACAGCGGTTGGCATTATATGGTGCTAACCCATCAGAGACCGCCAGACAGGAGGCCATTAGAGACATCCAGCTGCAGGATGAGCGACAACAGAAAGAACTAAAGCGCCAAGAGAGAGAACGAGAGCGACAACAGAGAGAACGAGAACGAGAGCTACAACATGAGCAGAGAATGGCAGAAATACGGTGATCGGGGACAACGCCTAAAGAAGCAGCACCAAATGAAAGAAGAGGAAAGGTACAGATACCGGCGGTAACCATGGAAGAGGAATTCAGAAGGAGGTTGCGAGAGAAGCAGATACTGTATTGTATCAAAGGAGGTCCTGCTTGGGTGGTCTGATTCGATCCGCTGCGAACTCTGGAAAGAAGCGCTAGCCCACGAGCAGCGACACCAGGGAAAAGCTCTCCCCTCCATCCATAGAAGGTACTGGTCACAGTATGAAGTAAGAATGCTGTTATTGGGGGAACAACCAAAGCAGGAGTGGACAACAGAGTTAAGCAGGCTGATCCGGGCAGAGATGCGGTTGGACGAGAGCTACAGAGCCCTCCGGTGGCATGCAGTCCAAGAGTGCCCGTGGTCAGCGGATGACAGCCCCACGGAAGGCTTTGATTATGATGGCCTGGGGTTGTTGTATTGGAAGATGTCCAGGGATTCCGACTTTGGAAATGATCGGGAGTGGCGCTTGGAGGACATAATGGAGCACAGAGAGGAAAAGTTGAATATCTCGGAAGGCCACTGGTTACAGGAAGATTTGGAATTTCTGGCCATTCAGGAATGGGAGCTGGAATTTGCCTACAAACAGCTGCTAGACTCCGCTCAGCAGCAGGATGGGGCTCCCTTTGCCTGGGACTATGAGGAAATATCAGCTGACAGTGCTGAAATCCTGGCTGAAGAATCGGCAATGTGGCAGGGTAACAGTGTGCGTTGCCAACCTGCCCCTGCAGCTATGGACCAGGAGGTCTTATGGCAGATGCAGAAAGTGCCGACTGACCTTGATGATCCTGTTTCTGCATGGGATGATCTTGAATGGAGGAATGTGCCTGTCCAGCAGTATGCCAGTGAATCGGCAGTGGAAAATCTGGAGATTGCCATTCCCAAAGCTGAAGTGCTGACCGCAGGGCCGAGCTCTGCTAACCTCTGCTCAGTACCTATAGCATCTTCTGGGTTACATGGACAGGAGATGGTGAACCTCTATCCCCAGACACCAGTTGCAGAGAAAGGGGATTTAATAGATTTTTCTGCTGAAGAAGAACAACCTGATAAGCCTCCAGCAGAAGAGCTAGGATCAGGCACAAACTTCACTGTGCTCTGCCCAGCACCACGGGCAGTATTTGTGGAGTTACAAGGAACTTCTCCAGCTGAAGCGCTGGTCACCGGACAGAGGGTTCAAGACCTCTGCCCCACCCCTGTGGCAGTTTCAGAGGCTCAGGGTGAGAAGGTGGCGATCACGCCCCAGCTGCAGATTACAGAATGTATGGACTGTTCAGAGGATGTTACGGATTGTGCACCCCCACCAGAAGTGCTGGCAACAGGGCAGAGTGCCAGCCATATCTGCCCAGCATCGGGACCAACTGTGGAGTTCCAGGGAGCCGGGGCGGTTGGCCCCCCTCCCCAGCAACCAGCTGAGGTGGTAAAGCTTGTATTCCCCCAGCTGAATCACTGGCAGCAGGACAGGATGCTACTGGCGGCTGCACCCCACTACAGCTTGAGCGGATATCGGTGGATGGGACTGTGGTCTCCACTCACAGCAACCCAGCGGAAGAGCTGGCAACAGAGCAGAGTGCCTCTACTTTCACCTAACAGAAGAGGGGGTTCCTGTGGTAGTGGATGGGACTTCGATCTTCACTGACTCAACCCCAGAAAATGATACGGCCCTGAGACAGGAGGATGTCGGCTTTGCTTTGCCAGCACCGGGGGATTTTCACCTAGCACCAGTGGAGGGGTCTTCAGTCACCACTGGTATACCCCAGGAATGGTGGCTCCTACTGTGTTAGTCTCCTGCCAAAAGGGGAGATGTGTGACAGGCCTAGCCGGGACAGGGGCTTTTGGAGAGGACTGAATGCGAGCCTCTTGCCATCCGATTATGGGCCAGGGCCTCAAAGCAGGAAGGCGGATGGGGTATCCTGGCAGACGGTCCTGGAACCTTAAGACAACTTGTCCAACATCCTCGAGTTGACCCGTGTGGGTCCCACTGCAGCTGTTGGACTATTTCCCAGGGGGAGTAATGTCATGGACCGTGAAATCATACTTCATGTATTACATAAGATAACACATTATGGATAGGACATATTGCAGGATGCCTTTGGACATTATGAGGTGTCTGTCTAGATGGGGATTGAACTGAATCAGACTATTGAGGACTATTGAAAGGCTAAGTGGCTTGTGAAAGACATTCATTGTCCAGTGTGTAGAGGTGTTAAGCCAGTCGGCTCTTTGACCTTTCTATTGTGTGATAACACTGTTTTGAGCCTTTTGATTATCAGGAGTATTGGATTAGCATGTCATTATCTAAAAAAGTGTGATCTCTCAGATGTAGTAATGACCTCCTCTCTATGCGGAGACAAGCTGGCTAGATAACGTATTCTGTTAACTTCACTGATGTCATTGTCTACAGGAATGTTATTCTCTCTGAGGTAGTAAAGTCATGCTAAATACATCGGTGCCGAAATGCCTCTGTATGGAAACCCCTGTGTGTGAAAAGGGGGTGGAGATTTCATTGTTCTTTGATTGATGGAAGCTGTAACCTGTATATAACCAGCTGAGAGTCTCAACCTCACCTACAATGTAACTATGTAACTATGAAATCAGTGGACAGTAACGTTGTCAGCAGTTTTTTGTTTTTATTATCTATTTTTTTTTTAGATTGTTTTTTAATAATTGTTTTAAAAAAAAATTAACTTTTTTTTATTACTTTTGTTCACAGTACTTCGGGAAGGGGATTTATGGGGCAGCATTTTTGTTGTTTTTCATTTTTTTTTCACAATACTTTTTGGGGAGGGGGTTGTGGCTGTTGACATGGTCGGTAGGGCGGACGGTGGTAGTGTTAGTCGTTTTTTATTTTAGATTATTTATACCCATTTTTATTTTTTTATAATTTTTTACCATTTTCTTTGCAATATTTATTGGATTTATTTTTATATCAGTTAGGGGGCTTTGTTGACAAGTCGGGGTCTAAACAGACACCTGACATCTCCCCTTTAAGACAGAGAAAGGCTGAGGACATTGATTCCCCAGTCCCCAGACACACAGGTTACTCTGCTCAGTTATTACAGGACATAGAGAGCGTTCAGTAGCGATTGCTCTCTATGTCCAATTCAGAAATGGAAGGAGCCGTTAAATTAGATATATACCGGCCCCTTCATGTGCTCTCCACCCTGACAGATCCCCCCCCCCCCAGCAGCCAGGAGAAGAGAGGAAGGATCCGGCTGCTGGGGAATGAGGGGGGTGGAGAACAGGGGGCCAGAGAACACAGTGCTGGAGGTGGAGGATACGGCAGACATTGGAGGGATGATCGGTGCGGCAGGGGGAAAGTTGCGAGCACTGATCTCCCTGTATGGAATTTCAGCTGACAGCTGCAGGAGGGAGATGTAACGTATGTAACTTATGTAATGGCATACCTTGAGTGGAGTCCATTTTATCAGTTTTTGGGGTTTCCGTTATTATGTTACGTTCACGTTTCTATCTTAGTTTAATGGATTCTCAGCTATGGAGGCTACTCAGGTAAAACCGCTGCTTCACTCTCTTGTATGATCAAAGAGTTTAGGGTTTAAATCATCACAACCTCATATTTGGAAATTAACGTAATCATGGAAGCTTAGACATACATAAAGCTTGTATGAATAAAGATAGGTTACGCTGGTAAGCTGACTAAGCAAGTGATTCAGGTTGCCCTGAATAGTACCGTACCCCTATTCATGAGTCTCTGGTCAATATCAATAATATTCAGACAGTAACTGAAGGATAAGGTAATCAGAAGGGAATAACTAATATAACAACCTTCCCTTAGAATTTCACTATGATGGCAGCAAGCTTATGGTTGTTATAATATGTTACATAATACTTGTGGTTCTGTAGGTTACTGAAGAGGTTAATCCAGAGTGATGAATTATTCCAAGGTGTCACTAGTTGCTGGGAAGTAAGAGCTTTTCCTATGAAGAAAGTCAGAGGGATTGAAGTTCCTGAGGTACAGGTGGCTGTAACAGGGTGAAGATCCTCTTCCCAGGCGTGGGGTCTGTGGGTCAGAAGGTGGAGACAGCAGAGAGAATCCGAAAGTACAGGCCGGGGTCAAAGGGCAGGAGATAGCAGCAATCCGAGGTACATAAGCCAAAGGTCAGAAGCCGGGCTCAGTCTTGGAGCTGAAGATCAAAACAGGAACTGTTGGCACAGACAGGAAGATCAGATACAGTGCAGAAAATAAGTATTTGAACACCCTGCTATTTTGCAAGTTCTCCCACTTGGAAATCATGGCGGGGTCTGAAATTGTCATCGTAGGTGCATGTCCACTGTGAGAGACATAATAATAAAAAAAAAAATCCAGAAATCACAATTTATGAATTTTTAACTATTTATTTGTATGATACAGCTGCAAAGAAGTTTTTGAACACCTGTCTATCAGCTAGAATTCTGACCCTCAAAGACCTGTTAGTCTGCCTTTAAAATGTCCACCTCCACTCCATTTATTATCCTAAATTAGATGCACCTGTTTGAGGTTATTAGCTGCATAAAGACACCTGTCCACCCCATACAATCAGTAAGAATCCAACTACTAACATGGCCAAGACCAAAGAGCTGTCCAAAGACACTAGAGACAAAATTGTACACCTCCACAAGGCTGGAAAGGGCTACGGGGAAATTGCCAAGCAGCTTGGTGAAAAAAGGTCCACTGTTGGAGCAATCATTAGAAAATGGAAGAAGCTAAACATGACTGTCAATCTCCCTCGGACTGGGGCTCCATGCAAAATCTCACCTCGTGGGGTCTCAATGATCCTAAGAAAGGTGAGAAATCAGCCCAGGACTACACGGGAGGAGCTGGTCAATGACCTGAAAAGAGCTGGGACCACCGTTTCCAAGGTTACTGTTGGTAATACACTAAGACGTCATGGTTTGAAATCATGCATGGCACGGAAGGTTCCCCTGCTTAAACCAGCACATGTCAAGGCCCGTCTTAAGTTTGCCAATGACCATTTGGATGATCCAAAGGAGTCATGGGAGAAAGTCATGTGGTCAGATGAGACCAAAATAGAACTTTTTGGTCATAATTCCACTAACCGTGTTTGGAGGAAGAAGAATGATGAGTACTATCCCAAGAACACCATCCCTATTGTGAAGCATGGGGGTGGTAGCATCATGCTTTGTTGGTGTTTTTCTGCACATGGGACAGGGCGACTGCACTGTATTAAGGAGAGGATGACCGGGGCCATGTATTGCGAGATTTTGGGCAACAACCTCCTTCCCTCAGTTAGAGCTTTGAAGATGGGTCGAGGCTGGGTCTTCCAACATGACAATGACCCGAACCACACAGCCAGGATAACCAAGGAGTGGCTCTGTAAGAAGCATATCAAGGTTCTGGCGTGGCCTAGCCAGTCTCCAGACCTAAACCCAATAGAGAATCTTTGGAGGGAGCTCAAACTCCGTGTTTCTCAGCGACAGCCCAGAAACCTGACTGATCTAGAGAAGATCTGTGTGGAGGAGTGGGCCAAAATCCCTCCTCCAGTGTGTGCAAACCTGGTGAAAAACTACAAGAAACGTTTGACCTCTGTAATTGCAAACAAAGGCTACTGTACCAAATATTAACATTGATTTTCTTAGGTGTTCAAATACTTCTTTGCAGCTGTATCATACAAATAAATAGTTAAAAAAATCCTACATTGTGATTTCTGGAATTTTTTTTTTTTGATTATGTCTCTCACAGTGGACATGCACCTACGATGACAATTTCAGACCCCTCCATGATTTCCAAGTGGGAGAACTTGCAAAATAGCAGGGTGTTCAAATACTTATTTTCCGCACTGTAACAATGAACTGACAAGGCTCTCAGAGTGAGGCAGGGCTTTATACCCTGGATAATTGGGTAACCTGCCTCAGCTGGACCAGGATAGTCAGGTGCAGATTGCAATGAGATCCAACTAAAGGTGATCAGCACATTCAGCACCACCTTAGCTGGATAGCAAGCAGAAACCCAAACTGAGGAGTGGCTCAGAGGCAAGGTATTGAAGCAGCAAGGGCGAGGTCCTGGGTTCAAGCCCACCCAGAGCCACTTGGAGCGCGACCACGCCTCGCCGTCTGCTTGGCACGGTAGGGATCGTGACAGGAGAGGAGCAGAAGTGGCTGTCTGAAAAGCCATGCAGGGAGATCAGTGCTCGGAATTGTCCCCCCACCTTCACCGATCATTGTCCTGATCAAGGAACAATCATCCATGTGTGCTGTGTGGGTCACAGTGTCCCGCCCCCTCTCGAGGGTTCGTGTGCAGTAAACACCCTGCACCAGGGGTGGACTGACAACTCATGGGGCCCCCAGGCAATAGAAGATTATGGGGCCCCTGGGCTTACAGATGGCCACCACGCCAGAAGGCATTGCATAGGCAGGGCAGCTAAAATCTCAGGATTTTAACATTAAAAGTAGGGGTGCAACAGATCAAAAAACTCACGGTTCGGATCGTTGCTCGGATCAGGAGTCACGGATCAGATCTTTTTTCGGATCAGTAAAAAAAAAACACACACACAAGACAAACATAACTTGCCCCCCCACTCGTCACTCTAATGTCCACCATTGTCCCCCCACTCGTCATCACCATCACTGTTCCAGTCCAACATTGCCCCCACAGGGATGTAAAGGATTTCTGTGCAGTCATCCCCACTCTTGTCTATGGAGACACATCTGCTGCACAGACACAGCCGCTGTCTCCCAATATAACTCCAGTGTGTGTGGGTGACATCCCTGAAATAACCCCGTTTGCATTCCTGGGACACACCATGTGGGTCAGTGCAGCACCCCAATATAACTCCAATGTGGGCGACGTCCCTGAACTCACCCCATCTGCATTCCTAGGACACACCATGTGGGTCAGTGCAGTCACTGTACCCCAATGTGGGTGACTTCCCTGAACTTGCCCCATCTGCATTCCTAGGACACACCATAGGGATCAGTGCAGCCGCTGTACCCCAGACATGAATAGACTGCTGGCATAGAACACCTTTACATGTGGGTGAGGCAGAAGCCAGTCACACACACTGCAGTACACACCATGTGAACAAGGCTCCATAGGTGACCCATGTATGCCCAGGCTGGCCTTATAGGGTCCCAGGGAAAGGTAGGAAGAAAACAAACAGGGAAAACACTACACAGGACTCGCCATACCCAACAACGTGCGGGACTGAATAGAAGGGTCACGGTAAAGAATGACAACAAAGCGACACTGCCCGCCTGGAACTTCCCTCCACAGAGATCACCGGAGTCACACCGCTGTAGAAAAATACACCTACCCACCATTTGTTTAAATCCCCTCTGTCCCCCGAGGCCGCCATCCCCTCATCCGTCATGCGCCTCATTGGAGAGCCCCCTTGCGCTTCTTCGTCATCACGCACAGCTTGCTGCTCTCCACCATGGAACGCAAACACTGAGCGCGCGCTCTTGCAGAATAGAAAATCCACGGGGAGGGGTGATGACATCAGCGCGCACCGCCGCCGAGTGTACCAAGATGGCTGACCGCTCCGGAGCTAGGCCGGAGCCGCGGCCTTTCCTAAGGCCCCCGGCGGCGGTGCGGTCCGCAGATCGCATACTGTGCCGATCCGAACAGGTCGACCCGTTCGGATCGCTGATCGGTCACGATCCGTTGCACCCCTAATCAAAAGCATGTCGGTTTTGGACATATCCCGGGACAGATGTAAAAAAAACATAGATTTTTACATACTGTCCCTGGTTTTATTGAGCCTGGCAACCCTGATGGGGCCCCCTAGTGGCATGGGGCCCTCAGGCAGTCCCCGAGAGTCCCAATGATCAGTCCGCCCCTGCCCTGCACACATGGATGATACACCACTGCCCGGAGATCTTTTGACCGTGCCTTGCCACTCATAGGTGACTGCTTGCTTCAATTGCAATACCAGGGACTGAAATGCTGTAGGAAATGATCACAGCTGATCACAGTAATTCTGTTTTTGGATTTGTTTTATTTTCTTCTGGCATGTTAGTGTTATATATTTCACTTGGATGTTATAAGTTGCAGCTGGATAAATCAAAAACCGTGTCTGTCTTCGTTTCAGGCTGCAAAGCAACATGTTATTATTTTAAAGGGGGGTAATTTCTCTTCTATACCCGCTGTAATGTATCAACTAAAAATCAGTAAATGTATTCTATGTCTCAATTAGACCTTCCATCGGCTGTCTTATGTCTGTGGTTAACTTAATTATCACAAAAGTACTTTAATCCTCTAATTTTTGGTCTGTGAAATCTCACAGACCAGCAATATATTACAGAAGTGACTTTTGTAGCTTTAGTACTCCTTTTTATTAGTCAGGTGGCGCAGGAGGAAACTGGGCAGTAACAGCCATAGATGGCAGGGAGGCAGACGGTGATAACTCACATTGCTCCCCAGTGTGCCCTTCAGCTTCATATCTTCATTTACCAAACGACATAGTGTATGAGGCCAATCTGGCACGCTTCTATTGTGGGATCGCTACTTGTTATAAACCATAATTTCCCTTGTGGTGTCAGTGGGGCTCCTTCATGAAAATTTCAGTAAGAGCCAGGTGACACTATTGTTTAAAATAGGACAGTGGTGGTTAACCAGCTTGATAGTGGCCCTCAAGTGAGAACCTTCACATCACCAAAGGGCTGCATATACAATTTAGGGAATATTACTTATCAGAGGCAGCAGACACACAATAGGATATATATAAATAAAGATTATTGGCATGATACAAGATATGGTCAGAGACTACGGACCTAATGCAAGAGATGGTCAGAGACTGCAGAGATGATATAAAAGATACTAGGAGGCTGCGAACATGGTACAGGAGATGGTCAGAGACTGCAGACATGGCACAGGAGATTGTCAGAGACTGCAGACATGGCACAGGAGATGGTCAGAGACTGCAGACATGGCACAGGAGATGGTCAGAGACTGCAGACATGGCACAGGAGATGGTCAGAGACTGCAGGCATGGCACAGGAGATGGTCAGAGACTGCAGGCATGGCACAGGAGATGGTCAGAGACTGCAGGCATGGCACAGGAGATGGTCAGAGACTGCAGGCATGGCACAGGAGATGGTCAGAGACTGCAGGCATGGCACAGGAGATGGTCAGAGACTGCAGGCATGGCACAGGAGATGGTCAGAGACTGCAGGCATGGCACAGGAGAAGGTCAGAGACTGCATACATGGTACATGAGCTGGTCTGGACAGGCTGGGGAGAGATACCAGTCAGTGGCTGGGTAGGCACTGGCTAATATCAGAGCCAGATACATACAGGTTACATACGCCACGATTGTTAGAGCGAGAACAATAATTCTAGCACTAGACCTCCTCTGTAACTCTAAACATGTAACCTAAATTTTTTTTAAAGCATCGTTTAGCACAATTTTTTTTGGTATCCTAACTTTAGTGTTTTTTTAATGATTGAAACATTGTTTGAAAAATTGCTGCGCAAATTCAGTGCTAGGGCTGGACAATTAATTGTTAAAAAATCGTGATCTCGATTCAACCCCCCTGACATCTCCAATGCAGAGTTTCCGATTCTTTCATATAAGTGGAGAGACTTTCAGCTGTCAAAAGAAAATATCTGGGTAGTCTGCCAAGTTTTTAACAGGAAACATTGTAACTAACGCTTTCTTCTTAGATCAAAGGGATAAACTTCTGTGTGTAAAGAAAAAACCTGGGCAGTCTGCCAAGTTTGTAACAACATGAAACATTGTAACCTACTTCCTTCTTAGATCAAACGTCTGTGTGTAAATGCAAGAAATGTAACCACTTAAAGTCCAACAATTGTTTCTTAAGTTAAAAAGCAATATTTTTTGCTAGAAAATTACTTGGAACCGCCAAACAATATATATATTTTAGCAGAGACTCTAGGGAATACAATGGCAATTGCTGCAATATTTTTATGTCGCACTGCATTTGCCCACTTCAATGAATAATAAAAAAACATAAAAACAAAGGGCCAGATTCAGGTAGATGAGAGTATCTTTCCTCTGGAGTAACGCTTCTCATTTACGTTACTCTGAAGACCCTTTCAGCGCAAGTCCTGTAATTCACATAGCAGTTGCGCGTAAACTTGCGCCAGAGTAACGATAATGCGCTGGCGTAACCCGACGCAAGTGGAAGTGGGTGTGATCATATGTAAATGATGGGCGGAGCCCAGCGCAGAGGCTTACGTTCAGCGCATCATCCACGGAGCATGCGCAGTGAGTGCGGCTCCACTCGCCCCCCTTGTGCGCATGCTCACAACTTCCGTCGGCACCACTTCCTGGGAAACGTCAGCGCAATGCGTTCCGCTGGGCGCTTAAAAGCGCTGGCGGAAACGCCATTCCGGCGCAAAAGTAGTTCCGCTTCCCCCCACCCCAGGGAAGATACTTTTGTGCTGTGATGGCTGCTCCCGCTACCCCCAGAGAGAGGAGGAACCTGAATTTTAATGCCCAGGAGGTCTCAGTGATCATTTCGGCAATGGAGAGGGATAATGAATTTCTCCATGGCAAAAAAAGCCGGAAGACCAGCCGGGAAAGGAAGCAGGGCATCCTGGAGTCGATTGCTGCCAGGGTCAATGTCCTGGGCTACTCCACCCGGACTGCTGGGGACATACAAAAAAAAAAAAATGACCTGCGGCGCAAGGTGAGGGACAAGGTGGCCTCCATCAGGAGGTATGAGAGGGGCACAGGTGGTGGTCCCCCATGTCCTGTCACCCTAACCGCAGAGGAGGAGGTGGTTGCTCGCTGCCTGGAGAGGGAGCAGGTGGAGGGGGTCGCAGGCTATGACTCCGTGGAGGAAGGCACAAGGACAGGTAAGTGTTTTATAATCCCCTATTTGTTGTTTTGCATTTGGGGGGGGGAGGGTACATGTGCCAAGTGTGTGGGACCACCAACATGTGTCTGCTTTGTGTCATCCACAGATGACGGAGCTGGGCCATCATCGGTCAGCGTACATTCCACCCCATCCCCCCCACGCCATCGTGTGCCTGAGCCACTGGGTGGTGAAGAGGTTGTGGAGGAGGAGAGTGGCCACACCACACCTGCCGAGGTGGTTGTGGAGGATCCTGCTGTGGCAGAGCAGGACTTTTCATTAGTGTTGTCTGTCTCCTCCCCTTCTCCTGGGCCGTCTGTCGTCCCCTCCCCCATCCTTGGAAGCCCCTCAAGGGCGACTCCTTCCACCCGAGGACATCCATCTTCTGGCCCCAGGAAGGCGACCCAGAAGACCAGGGGGGTGTCTGATGGTATACAGGACCAGTTGGCGAGGGATCACGCCAGGCAGACGGAACAGATGGGGGCCATAGCGGTGCACTTGGAGAAAGTGTCTGACAGCCTGGGCTCCGTTGCCAACCTCAGCAACGCAGTGCAGGATGTCAGCTGTAATTGCGCTGCAGTGGTCACCACTTTGGGGGAGGTGCAGGGGGATATTCGGCACCTTACTGCAGCCGTCCAGGCCAACAGTGCTGCCATCCGGGACCAGGGGAGGCTGAGTCGGTGGGCCCAGCACTACCAGGTCACCCGTCAGCTCCGGATGCAGGCCCAGACCAACTCCTACCTTGGACGGATAGCCAGGGCCTTGGAGGGCACGCAGGCCACACCTGCCAGGAGTGGCCCACCTGGGGATCAGCCACCTCAAGATGCCCCCCCACCCCCACCCACTCCATCCAGGCAGCTGCGGAGCCAGAGAGGGGCCCCCAGAAGAAGGCCCCGGCATCCCCGATGAGGCCTTTTTTTTTTTTGGTTTTATATTTTTGATTTGGACATACTCAGGTCATGAGTTTATTTTTTCTTTTTCTCAGGTTATGAGATTTTGTTTCTTTTAATTATCAGGATATGATATTATTAATTTATTTTTGTACTGCACACGGTCAGGAGTGCAGGGGACAGTGTGAATGGTGTGTGAATGTGAGAGGGTGGCACTCCTGAAAGTAAGGGGTGTCACCCTCGGCCGTGGTGGTGAAGTTAACCCCACGGCTGAATGAATCACGTGTGAAAGGTGTGTGAATGGACAGTGACATCATTGGGGCCTTGACGCTGGCGTTACTGCTCCCAACTCCTACATGCTGGACTTGGGCTAATCCAATGCGATGTGCATGTGGTGTGTGTGATCTAGGGACATCAGTGGTGTACACGCGTGCACTGTCTGTGTAATTAATGTTTTGGTTTAGTGTCCAAAGATGCCTACGGCGAGGACCCTCCTGACTGCTCTTCCATCAGCAGACTGGGTGTCCTCTGGCAGGGGGGGGCTGTGTGGGTCGGGGGTCAGGTCATCACGTATGTCAATATGCAGGCCTTTTTTCATAGCAAAGTTATGTAGTATGCAACATGCAGCGATGATCTGACACACAAAGGTAGGGGAATACAATAGGGTCCCCCCGGACTTATCCAGGCAGCGGAAACGGGACTTCAGGAGCCCAAATGTTTGCTCCACCACTGCACGGGTTTTGATGTGTGCTTCATTGTATTTTCTCTCTCCTCTGGTTTGGGGGTTCCGGAAAGGAGTCATTAGATGGGGTCCCAGTGCATATGCAGAGTCACCTGTAAGGTAAAAGACAGGAGAATGTTAGTCATGCATGTGCGATTTCTGTTGTGCATCACGGGAGGGGATAGTCATGCTTGACTCCCTTGTCACTCACCAATCAGCCAGCTGTCCCCATACATGTTCTGGTTAAATTCTGCTGGGATGGGGCTCTGATTGTATATGTAGCTGTCATGGCTGGACCCGGGGTGTTTGGCACGGACGTGCCATATGAGGCGTTGGGCATCGGCTATCACCTGTACGTTGATGGAATGCCAATGCTTCCGATTGCGGTATATGTGCTCTGTGGCACTGGGGGGCTGTAGGGCCACATGTGTGCAATCAATGGCCCCCACAGTGCGTGGGAATCTGGCAATGTTGTAGAAATCTGTCATTGCCTTCTGCCGCAGCTCCTCAGTGGTGGGTCTGATGAACTGGTTGGACATGCGTCTGAGGATTGCAGGGACAACCTGGTGCACACATCTGCTTATGGAGGATTGTGACATCCCAGCCACCACTCCACTTGTACGCTGGAATGATCCACTGGCAAGGAAATGAAGTGTTGCCAGGACCTTCACCAGTGGCTGCACTGCTTGTGAGCGGTGTGTCTTGCTGGTGATGTCACCCTGCAGGGTTGTGGTTAGTTCAAGTATTACATCAGGGCTGAATCTGAAGAGGCGATACACCTCCTCCTCCCCCATGCCAAAGAGGTTCATACGAGTGCGGTATATCCTCTCACGTGGCCGCCTTCTTGGTTCCGGGGGACCCATCAGTAGTTCGAGGACCACAATTGCCCCTGGCATGTTGGCACACAGAGGTGTTGTCCTTGCAAGTGGGGGTGCTCAGCAAGCTCCTATCGTCGGTAACGCTGCTGTAGCTGCTCTCCTGCTGACCTGTGACCGTCTGGAGTAAAGATAAAGCAGCCTTTTGTAGAAATAACTTTGCGCCGGACGGACCAGATATGCGCGGCGCATGTAGCCAGCGTATGGTGCTAATCCGTTCGTGAATTGGGAAAAATACCTCATTTGCATATTTGCAGGGGAAATCAATGGGCGCGACTGATGCGCCCAGCGAAAATAAGCGCTGACGATACTCTGGCGTCGGAACGTTCCGCCGGTCGCAAATGACCCGTTATTGGGCGCATCTAGTTTGCTGGGTACGGGCACATAGAAACGACGGCGCATCATCACAGTTACGCGGCGCATATCCAAATACTCCAGCGCAAGTGTTCGTGAATCTGGCCCAAAGCAGTAAAGTTAGCCCATTTTTTTTGTTTGTTTTAATGTGAAAGATGATGTTATGCCGCCGAATCGTGATCTATCTTCTAAGCAAAAAAAATATTGCAATTCTCATTTTAGCCAGAATCGTGCAGCTCTATACTGTGCAACATAAAAAGTTGCAAAGACCACCATAGAATAATTTTCTAGCAAAAAACAAATGATTATTTTTTACATGTAGGAGAGAAGTGTCCGAATTGGTCTGGGTGGCAAGGGGTTAATTACCATAAGTAATATACAAATAATTATTATAAGCCCTGTGATCCTATCAGTCTGCTGCAGTGTGTCGGCTTGTATTTATATTGGCGGCTCTGAATGTAGCTTCTGACAGGCTGTGCAAGCAGGCCCTTATCCCTGGAACCATAAATGATAGCTGTCCCATATTTTGACCAGTTGTGGGTTTCTGTGACCTCTGGTCGTGGAGCTACAACCCCCGGAATCTATCTTCTTCTTTTTTTTTTTTTTTTGTTCTTTTTTTGGGGCAAATGGGCCTATCTTGAGAAAGGGGCCTGGAGCTGCAGCTACAATAGCCCCTATGTTAATCCGGCCCTGGGTACAAGAGGTGGTAAGAGACTCTGGATATGACACAGGCAATGGTCATAGACTGTGGACATGATGCAAGAGATGATCAGAGACTGCAGACATGTTACAGAAGATGGTCAAAGACTGCATGCATTGTACATGAGGTAGTCAGAGACTGTATGCATTGTACAGGAGATTGTAAGAGACTGCTGAGATGATACAGGAGATGGTCAGAGCCTGCAGACATGGCACAGGAGACTGTCAGAGACCGATATAATGCAATATATGGTAAGAGACTACAGACATGGTACAAGAGGTGGATAGAGACTGCAGAGATGATACAAGGGATGGTCAGAGACTGCAAACATGTTACATGAGATGGTTGGGGACTGTAGACAGGTTACAAGAGATGGTCAGAACTGCGAACATAATACAGAAAACTGTTGGAGACTGTGCACATGCTAAAGGGGTTGTTAGAAAATCAGGACATACTTCAGGAGATAGTCATGCACAGGGTATATATTACTTCAGACTGCTAGAAATCACTGCTATAACAGGGCAATAGGGAAACACAGATCAGTGTATGCAGGGGCCCCCCAAGGGAAAAAAGGCTGCAGGTTGAGCACCAAGGGACTAGGAAGTTACTGCCCCGGGTGGCCCACCGTACATAAAGCACCTACACTGCAGCGCATCTCAACACACATGCAGTGCAGTGTGCTGAATAAAAAAAAAATGCTTGTCTGACATTTAGTGGGTGAGTGCAGTGTAGTATTTTAGGGAGATCTACTGTATCTCTGCTTCTGACTCTGTAGGCATTGTTTTTATTCATAGTGAGGAAACAATACAGATTTTCAAGTTGAAGGTAAAGGCAAAACTTTTTTTATTTAATTTTTTTAGCTTCCAATGGGAACACCTGTTCCATGGACCTCTGTCTAAGTGAGGATTTCCCCTTACTTTGGGATTTCCTCTCTCTGGAACAGGAAGTGAAGGGAAATTTCCCCAGTGATACACAAACAGCAAAAAATTATATATTATTCATTGAGTGCATATTCTGAATCAGCATTACATTATTTACCGTAAGATGTTTAAAGCGGATGGTTCACCAAAAATAAATATTAAAAGCCAGCAGCAACAAATACTGCAGCTGCTGACTTTTAATATTAGGACACTTACCTGTCCTGGAGTCCAGCGGCGTCCGCAGCAGAGGATGAGCGATCGCTCGTCACCCTGCTGCTCCCCCCTCCATCCACGGCGAGGGAACTAGGAAGTGAAGCGCTCCGGCTTCACTGCCCGGTTACCTACGGCGCATGCGCGAGTCGCGCTGCGCCCGAGATTGGCTCCCGCTGTGTGCTGGGAGCCGAGAGTTCCCAGCACACAACGGGAAAAGCCCGTCTTTTGCCCGAGACTGCGGGCCGGAAGTGGGTGCGGATACCTGTCTTTAGACAGGTATCTGCACCCCCCTCCCCCCTGAAAGGTGTCAAATGTGACACCGGAGGGGGGGAGGGTTCCGATCAGCGGATCTTCACTTTAGGGTGGAGATCCGCTTTAATGTGACATCTGATTGGTAGATTAGCTTCTAGATGGCGCACTCAGTGGCCCAGAGCAATTATTGTTTGCTGAGGGACACCTACTAGCAAATGTATGTAGGCACAGGACACGCCACCTGCCACACCCCCTTAAAGGGGAATTAACACAAAAAAAGGTTAATTAAATCAAGGGCCTTTTTTTACCACTTTATATTGGCTTTCGAAATTTACAAATGCAGCAGTTTAGATTTTTAAAAGATAAAAGTGCATTTTATATTTAACTATATAGATCAGACCAAAATGAGGGACAAATGAGGAGGAAAGAGGGTTAGAGGGACAGTCCCTCAAAATCAGGGACACTTGGGAGTAGGGATGAGCTCCGCATTCGATTCGAATGTATGTTCGACTCAAACATCGTCTGTTCGACTGTTCATCGAAAATTCGAACGTTATGGGCCGTTTGCGCCAAATTCGAGTGGCACGTCATGGCCCATAATTCACTGCATTGCGCGCCGATGATTGGCCAAGCATGCACTATGACCCGCATGCTTGGCCAATCACAGTGCGCAAAAAAACGCAGAGCCATTATTGGCCAAAGCCAGGGTGGCTTTGGCCAATTGTGGCTCAGGGGGTAGTACACACCCCACACTATAAAAGGCGGCATGCAGGGCGGCCTTGTGTAGTGTGTTGCGGCAGTAAACAGAGAGAGTGTAATTTTGTGCAGGTAGATAGAGCAGACAGGAAGGCTAGTCAGTTAATGTTAGTGTGTAGAGGATATATATACATCCCAAGTGTTGTACATATATTTATACACTGTATAGCTTAGCTAGATCAGTTCTTTCTAATTTACTGGCAGGCAGGTGATTGTGCTATTTAAAGACATTATCACAGGCATAGACACCCAGCAGGTACAATCTTTAAAATAATTATTCATCTTTTTTATTTTTTATTTAAGCATCATTAAAATCACTGCTCCTGATGCAGGAGCAGTGATTTTAATGATGCTTAAAAAAAAAAAAAAATCGTTTAAATATTGTACCTGCTGGGTGTCTATAGTTTGCATGTGAAAACGTCTTTAAGAACCCGGGTCTTGCCTGAGGGAACATGTATCAATAGAAAAAAAGTTTTAAAAACAATTTTTTTCCATTGATACATGTTCCCTAGGGCAAGACTCGGGTTCTCAAAGACGTTTTTACAGGCAAACTATAGACACCCAGCAGGTACAATATTTAAAGGAATTTATAAATTTTTATTTTTTTTTTTCATTTAAGCATCATTAAAATCGCTGCTCCTGAAAATAATACAGTTTTTAAAACTTTTTTTCCCATTGATACATGTTCCCTTGGGCAAGACCTGGGTTCTCAAAGATGTTTTACGACAATAACTTGCATATTAGGCTTTATAATTAGCACTTTTGAATTCGAACGTTCGAGTCCCAAAGACGTCAATGGGGTTCTAAATGTTCACTCGAATGTTCGGTCCTTTCGAAGGTTCTGGTGCGAACCGAACGGGGGTGTTCAGCTCATCCCTACTTGGGAGCTATGGAAATAGGATAAAGAAGTGCTTTGTTTTTGTTGCGTTGGTTGAACCATTACTGACTTGAGCAATTATGGCTGCCCTATGTACATGAAGAATTACCAATTATTCCTAAAAAATGCATTTAACATTAAGATATACAGCAGTGTTTCTCAACCTTTTTCCAGTTGGGCGCCCTTAAAAAGTATTTTCAGTCTTGAGGCACCCCTGTCCAAGACTTGGTTCACGTCGATGTGTGTTGCGGAACACGTGCAAAATCGCGCTTGTTCTTGACACACAGACAAATGCTCTGCTCTTTTGGGGTGCCATTAATTGTTAATGGTGCCCCATCCATTGGCAAACATGGGTTGCTTTTGTTATGTCCTTTTTTTCCCCACAAATAGAGCTTTCTTTTGGTGGTATTTAATCACCTCTGCGGTTTTTTTTTCTTCCTATAAATGAAAAAAGAACAAAAATTTTGTAAAAAATAATAATTTTTCTTCATTTCTATTATAAAATTTTGCAAAAAAGTAATTTTTCTTCATAAATTTGTCCTAAAATGTATACTGCTGCATATCTTTGGTAAAAAAATAAAATTTTGGATATTTCTGGTTGAAAGTTATGGGGTCTACAAGCTATGGTACCAATTACTAAAAATTGATCAATTTCATCACACCTGATGTACTGACAGCCTGTCTCATTTCTTGAGACCCTAACATGCCAGAAAAGTACAAATACCCCCCAAATGTCCCCTTTTTGGAAAGAAGACATTCCAAGGTATTTAGAAAGAGGCCTGGTGAGTTTTTTAAAGTTGTAATTTTTTCCCATAATTCTTTGCAAAATCAAGATTTTTTTTTCATCAAATTTTCATATTAGCGGGTTATTTCTCACACACAGCATATGCATACCACAAATTATACCCCAAAACACATTCTGCTATTCCTCCCGAGTATGGCGATACCACATGTGTAATGCCCCGTACACACGATCACTTTATGTGAGGAAAAAAAACAACGTTTTCTGTGAAGTAAAAAACGATGTTTTTGAAACTTCACTTTTCAAAGACGATGTTGCATACACACCATCGTTTTTTCACAAAAAGCGAGGTTACGTTCACCACTCTTTTCCATTGAAGCTCTCTTCATAACTAGCTTCTGGGCATGCGTGGGTTGAAAAACGTCGTTTTAAACGACTTTTTTTGCTACACACGGTGACTTTTTGTGAAACAAAAAACGACGTTTTGAAAAACGACGTTTTGAAAAACGACACATAAAATTGAAGCATGCTTCAATTTTTTTTTGTCGTTTTTTTTACAAGACATAAAACAACGTTTTCCCCTACACACGGTCAATGGAATTGACGTTTTTAAAAACGTCATTTTCCCAAGGCGTCTTCCAGGACAGCCCTTGAGAGATGGAGCTCCTCCCCGGACAGGAAACACATCACCACCAGCTCTTTAAAAGGCGGTCCCTCAGGCATCTGGTCAGTTTTTATGTGTTTCCTCAGTCGGAGGAGACATGTCACTGAAGGAACCGTCTTTTAAAGGGGGAGATGGACCCAGGAGAGTGTCCATCACGCAAGGGCTGTGCAGCTGGTGTTCCCCTCTTACCTCTAAAACCTCTCCGTGGCCACGGGTTCCCTCCGCATGAGGTCTGGAGTTCCCCGTTCCCCCTTCTCTCCGGAGCCCGGCGAGGGAGTGGGCAGCGTTGACGGGCATGGCGGCGGCGTCGGTGGCCGGAGATCTTTCTCTTCGCGGCAGACGCTGGTCACCTCCGGCGAGATGCGCGTCATCGCTGTGCGCCGGAAACACTGGTTCCGGTTTTCGGCGCAGAGACTGGGGGAAGGCCGAGGCGGCGTTTTCAAAGGCGAAAGCATGGGCTGTGGATCGCCTACGAATGGAGCACCATGGAAGCATCCCAGGCTTCAGAGGAGTCTAACGCCGCTTCATCACAGGTAGGCTGGCCTGGCCAGAGCCTTTTTTTCCTGTGTCTATTTTTCACCTGCTAGAAGGGGGAGTTAGGAGTTCAGGGAACTTCCTAGAGCTCCGTGGGCACCTTAGGATGGGGGAGACTTGCTGCATAGGCACTAAAAGCTCTCTATATATCTTTTTTGTTCTATAGAGGGCCCAGAAAACTTAGCACAAGGTCCACTTCCAGTGACAATATAAAGTGCCCTACGTGTAATGCTAAGCTGTCATCTACTTACACTGAATCCCTATGTGCCCCTTGCACTACAGCGGTAGTAAACAGGAGGGATTCCCCTCTTACCAAAATTTATTTTAGAGATGCAGTCTACCTTTCAGTCCTTCAGGAAACGTATAGCAGATATGCAATTTCCTTTAACGGTTAGACAACCATAGGTGCCCACCTCTCCTACTCCAGTAGCATCAGGATTAGGTGAACCTGTGGAGAAGGAGATTTCCCTTAGAAATTCTGACCCGGATTCCTCCCAGTCAGATTCTGGGCAGGAGAAAGGTCAGGATGACTCCTGCGCACCCACCCTATTCAATCTCTCCCAAGAGGAAGTAGACGAATGGGTAGGGGATATTCAAAACTCACTCTCATGTCATGATAAAATGTATCAGGATTTAAGAAATGGAAACCTAAAATTATTCCCAGTACATAAACTGATGTCAGATTCGGTACGCAGGGAATGGGCAGAACCTGACTGAAGAATTGAAAAGGTTTCCTTTTGATAAGGACCACAGTACAAGTTTGCAACTAGCTCCAAAGCTGGATACCCCGCTAGCGAAGGTGTCAAAACACTCAGACTTAGTCTTGGATGTCATGGGACACTTAGCGGATCTGGTGGATATAAAAGGGGGATGTTATCCTCAAAGGATCCTGGGACACAGCTATGGCCAACCTTAAACTAGCCCTAGCAATGACGTGTGTAGCCTGTAATTTTGAATTCTGGCTTAAACAATTAAAGGGACACCTGACGGCAGGTACCAATAGAGTAGAGTTGCTGAAATCCTTTCCCATGCTTTTTAAAGCAGTAGGATTTGTCGCAGGTGCCTAGATGGAATCTGTAAAACTTTCAGCCAGGGCAGCTTCGCTATTGGTTGCAGCCAGGAGGACTCTTTGGCTCAAACATGGCCGGGCGATACCGCCTCTAAATTACGCTTATGTAGCATTTATTTTTTCAGGTCAATTCTTGTTTGGCACCCCGCTAGATGAAGCGTTAGAACGCACAGGTGATAAAAAAGACTTTTCCTAAAAGAAAAAGTCATTTCCCAGGACGTTTTTTCATCCTTTTAAGGGACAAAAGAAAGCGGAATAAGGGAAGCCAAACAACCCCTGGGCGGCACAAGGAGGCAAACAAAAGGCAATAGTGCTCTTTAACCCTCCTGACAAAAATCCCAAGCCGCAGTGATGCCAGCATCCAGGTGGGAGGAAGGCTGAGGGGAAGGCCAAGGTTTTTTCTCGCACACTTTTCTGGTGCAGAAGCCATCAGGCAAATATTGCCTGATCCTCAATCTACTCTAAAAAGATTGTTTCATGGCTAGAATAGATCTGATGGATGCCTACCTTCACATCCCTATCAGGAGCCCCAAAAATTCCTCCACATAGCCATTAAGGGGGGGAAAAGGGTCTACCACTTTCAGAGTCAAGCGCTCCCCTTAGGCCTCTCTTCATATCCGAGGTTCTTTACCAAGACCCTAGCAGAAACGCTGGCTCTATTAAGACTCCAAGCCATAACAGTTATCCCTACTTGGATAACTTCCTGTTCCTGGCATCAACAGGCCCTCTGGTGGTGGAGAAACCAAAGCGACCAAAGTCTGCTATGGAACCCCCCGACTACGTGCATCCTAACTACGGACGCCAGCAACCGGGGGTGAGGAGCCCATCTGAATGGACAGTGGGTACAGGGCACTGGGAGTCGCCTAGAGAGGAAATGCTCGTCCAATTACAGAGAGTTAAAGGTCATAGCCAAAGAAATCTCAGCATTCCAAAGTCAGCTCAGACACCAATATCTACAGGTCAGATAACACAACCTCTGTAGCATACCTAAACAAACAGGAATTAGGAATGCCACCCTGATGTGCATAGCACAAGAAGTTTGTTTAGGCAGAGAAAAAATCTGGAGTCGCTATCAGCAATCCATTGCAAGGGATCAACCAGTGGCAGTCAATACCCTCCAGAACGCATGGACGTTCACTCTGGCTTATGCCTTCCCGCCTCTACATCTCTTACCGAGAGTCCTCTCCAAGTTTAGGACAGAAAAGACTTCTCTTATCCTGGTAGCAACTTTTTGACCAAAAAAAAAAAAAAAAAAAAAGCGTGGTTTTCACTTCTGCTATCTCTAGTGGATCGACCACCTTGGATGTTACTGTACAGTCAGGACCTGCTATCCCAAGGTCCAGTACGGCACTCCAATCCAGCCATGCTAAAACTAGCGGCCTGGTATCTGGAATAGACGTCCTGAAATCCAAGGGTCTATCGGCCAGAGTGATTGAAACTCTGTTACAAAGTCGCAAACCAAATACCAGCGCAATTTACCTGAAACTCTGGAAGAAATTTAATTTCTGGCTAATAGAAAATGGCAAAAGAGAATACGATTCTCCACCAATATTGGAGTTTTCTACAAGAGGCATTGACAAGAGTTATCTTTAAGCACGCTTAAAGTGCAAATTGCTGCCCTACCTGTCTATATACAGCACTCCTTACAGTAGGGCCTGCTTATTAATTGCAATGCAAAGCAGTTGTTTACCAACGCCCGGCTCCATGCTGTAAATTTCCGGCATGGGACCTGTCTATTATGTTGGATGCAGTCATTAGGGATCCTTTTTGAGCCAATTTCAGAGGCATCCTTAAAACTGATTATTTTTAAATATAGTCTTTCTAGCCGCCATGACTTCTGCTCGCAGAGTCAGCGAACTCCTAGCTCTGTCATTCAGAGAACCATATGCAAATACTAGAGGATAGAATTATATTAAAAGACTGACCAGTCATTTATCCCTAAAGTTACTGTTTTCTTTCAAGAATCAGAACTTCATACTTCCTTGTTTTTGCAATAAACCTGCAAATAGCAAAGAGAAACTACACTGGCTAGACGTCAGAAGAGGTCTCCTTCCTATCTGGAAGCGACTAAAAATTTAGAAAATCAGAAGGGAAAGCAGGCTTCAAAAGAAACAAGAGCCAGGTGGATAAGGTGGCCATCTTGGAAGGGTACAAAAACGTTGCGCTTGGACCCTCCACAAGGCTTGAAAACACAAAGAGCCGGTGTTACCTCGGAGCAGGTATGTAAGGACACCACGTGGTCAAGCATGTCCACGTTCATTCGACACGATCGATTGGACGTCTTAAAGTGATCAAGATCAAACCTTTGGGAGGAAAGTCCTCCAAGCAATAGTCCCACCCTAAACTGGGGAGTGCTTGCTCATCCTCTCAAGGGCTGTCCTGGAAGACGCCTTGGGAAAATCAGAGTTAGTCTTACCGGAAACTCTGTTTCCAGGAGTCTTCCAGGACAGCACGTTCCCGCCCTATTTTTTTGAGGTAGGTATATATACATGGATAATATAAGTTGTTTGTATGTATGTTAATAACTGTATTTCAGCTCCGTCCTTCGGTTCTTGGATTAAAACTGAACAAATGCCTGAGGGACCGCCTTTTAAAGAGCTGGTGGTGATGTGTTTCCTGTCCGGGGAGGAGCTCCATCTCTCAAGGGCTGTCCTGGAAGACTCCTGGAAACAGAGTTTCCGGTAAGACTAACTCTGATTTTTTTTCATCACATAAAGTGATCGTGTGTACGCGGCATGAGACTTTTACACAGTGTGGCCACATACAGAGGCCCAACATGCAGGGAGCACCCAGGCCAATTATGACATTTTTCTCCTACATGTAAAAATCATCATTTATTTGCTAGAAAATTACATAGAACCCCAAAACATACAGGTGGTTCTCAAAAATAAAGTTCATTATTTTCTGTAATGTACTGATAAACATTAGACTTTCATATATTTTAGATTCATTACACACAACTGAAGTAGTTCAAGCCTTTTCTTGTTTTAATATTGATGATTTTGGCATACAGCTCATGAAAACCCAAAACTCCTATCTCAAAAAATTAGCATATTTCATCCAACCAATAAAAGAAAAGTGTTTTTAATAAAAAAAAAGTCAACCTTCAAATAATTCTGTTCAGTTATGCACTCAATACTTGGTCGGGAATCCTTTTGCAGAAATTACTGCTTCAATGCGGCGTGGCATGGATGCAATCAGCCTGTGGCACTGCTGAGGTGTAATGGAGGCCCAGGATGCTTCGGTAGCGGCCTTAAGCTCATCCAGAGTGTTGGGTCTTGGGTCTCTCAACTTTGTCTTCCCAATATCCCACAGATTCTCTATGGGGTTCAGGCCAGGAGAGTTGGCAGGCCAATTGAGCACAGTAATACCATGGTCAGTAAACCATTTACCAGTGGTTTTGGCACTGTGAGCAGGTGCCAGGTCGTGCTGAAAAATGAAATCTTCATCTCCATAAGGCTTTTCAGCAGATGGAAGCATGAAGTGCTCCAAAATCTCCTGATAGCTAGCTGCATTCACCCTGCCCTTGATAAAACACAGTGGACCAACACCAGCAGCTGACATGGCACCCCAGACCATCACTGACTGTGGGTACTTGACACTGGACTTCAGGCCTTTTGGCATTTCCCTCTCCCCAGTCTTCCTCCAGACTCTGGCACCTTGATTACCGAATGACATGCAAAATTTGCTTTCATCCGAAAAAAGTACTTTGGACCACTGAGCAACAGTCCAGTGTTGCTTCTCTGTAGCCCAGGTCAGGCGCTTCTGCCGCTGTTTCTGGTTCAAAAGTGGCTTGACCTGGGGAATGCGGCACCTGTAGCCCATTTCCTGCACACGCCTGTACACGGTGGCACTGGATGTTTCTACTCCAGACTCAGTCCACTGCTTCCGCTGGTCCCCCAAGGTCTGGAATCGGTCCTTCCCCACAATCTTCCTCAGGGTCCGGTCATCTCTTCTCATTGTGCAGCGTTTTCTGCCACACTTTTTCCTTCCCACAGACTTCCCACTGAGGGGCCTTGATACAGCACTCTGGAAACAGCCTATTTGTTCAGAAATTTTTCTGTGTCTTACCCTCTTACTTGAGGGTGTCAATGATGGACTTCTGGACAGCAGTCAGGTCGGCAGTCTTACCCATGATTGCGGTTTGGAGTAATGAACCAGGCTGGGAGTTTGTACATTACAGAAAATAATGAACTTTATCAGAATATGCAAATTTTTTGAGAACCACCTGTTAATGCTTTTTAGCAAAGACCCTAGAGAATACAATGGCGGTCGTTGCAACTTTTCATCGCACATGGTATTTGCACAGCAATTTTTCAAACGCTTTTGTTTTGTGCTTCTAAAAAAAACATTAAAGTTAGCCCAATAATTTTGCATAATATGAAAGATAAAGTTACGCCGAGTAAATAGATACCTAACATGTCACCCTTCAAAATTGCTCACGCTTGTGGAATGGCGCCAAACTTCGGTACTTAAAAATTCCCATAAGCGACACTTTAAATATTTTTACTGGTTACATGTTTTTAGTTACAGAGAAGGTCTAGGGCCAAAATGATTGCTCTCGCTCTAACGTTCGCAGAGATACCTCACATGTGTGGTTTGAACGTTGTTTTCATATGTGGGCGGGACTTGCGTATGCGTTCGCTTCTGCATGCGAGCTCACAGGGACAGGGGCGCTGCCCAGAGTATTGCGGAGTATGCCCAGAGTATTGCAGAGTATGCCCAGAGTATTGCAGAGTATGCCCAGCATTGCATTGCAGCAGGGATGGCTGAGCAGGGAGGGATGGATGGATCTGTGACTACATTTGTCACAGATCCAGCCCACAGCACTGCCGCTGACATCCGCTCCCTCCCCTCTCCTATCACACTGTACCGATCGGTACAGAGAGAGGAGGGAGGAACCGGCGTCATCAAATGATGGTTTGTTTACAAGTAATCGCTCTGTCATTGGACAGAGCGATCAGGTGGTAAACCGCGGCTATCAGCTGCGATTTACCGTGATGCGCCGGGTCCAGAGTCAAGGATGCTCCCGTGTGCGCACCTCAGGGGGCACGCGGGAGCGCGATTCTGGGAAGCCGTTAATTACCGGCCTCTTAGAGTTAAGCAACCGCCCTGTAGACGTACTTTGTCTATAGGGCGGTTGTAAAGTGATTAATACAAAAAAACTGATTGAGTTCATCTCCTCTCCAGCACTGCCTCACACAGTTTTTCCTTTCCTCCACTAGATGTCCTCAGTCCAACCCAACATTGTTCAAAAAAGAGGACTGAGGACATCTTGTAAGTACTGAATCTTGGGAGTACTGGATGTCACAGACCTGTCTGAAGAGATAAGTATATAAAAATGTAAAAAGCATACAATTCTCAGGTGTATATGACCTTATTTAGTGTATGCATTAGATAGATGCATGCAAATATTTTATTAAAGCCTTTTAATACTTTATTAAAGTTTAATTCAATGGAAAAAAAAAAAAATCAGCACATGAGTGCATACAACAGGTCTCTCGGCACTTTTAACACCATAACATTACAGTGGCATGGGTAGTGACGGATAAGAGGAGAAAGATTTCAACTCAAACAGGATCCAGCAGCATAGAGGACACATCACGTTGATGGTAATGTCCCTTGTGCTGTGTTTTTAAAGTTATTTTTAACTAAGCTTGGGCTTTAAATCAGAATTCCAGGAATTCAGGTACAGTACTTTGCAAAAAAATGCAAGCACACTCTGGAGTTAATTTACTAAAGGCAATTAGACTGCACACTTTGCAAAGTGCAGTTGCACCCTGTAAAAGTATCTGCTCTAGAGCTTAGTAAATGAATAAAGCTCTGCTGACTTCCATCATCCAATCACATGCAAGCAAAAATGCTCTTTATTATTTTATTATTTTGCTTGCACATGATTGGATATTCTTTGCAAAGTGATACTTTGCCTCATTTACTAAGCTCTGGAGCAACTTCCTTTGCAGAGTCTATTTGCCTTTAGTATATCAACCCCTATGAGTTAAGTCTAATGAGGTGCCTGCTGCCTCGTAGACTTACCCCAATTATTCACATCTGGGTTTATTTTGTTGTAGGAAGATAACTTCCGGAGCTCCGTTGCTGCTCGTTGTGGTCTCAGTTCCTTCAAAAGCAGAGTCGCTGGAGCTGCTATGTGGGAAAAAACGGTATATACCTTGGTATATGCACTCACCGCGCTACTAAAGAAATGCAGCAGCTAACACAACTACATGATCAATTTAGCAAGCATAGGATATACAAAAAGAAAACGTGTAGCGCTTAACTGAAGATAAATAGCAAATAATAACATATGCAAAAAATAACACCGTAGGTGCACTTGAAGTGTCTCTAAAATGGTGATAAAGTCCAAATAGATCAATACAGAGTGACTGGGTGCAGGTGCAATCTGGATGGTCCACCACCGTAGAAGAGACTGAGGAGGCTTACCAGATGGATAGCGACCAAGATAGGTATACACCTAATTGGTCAACTAAGGTTTAAATGAGACATCAAGAATCGCTCACATAGGGACTCCGGTGGAAGAGAGATGATGAAGGTATCCAATCGGATGAAGGACCAGACACACAAAAATTTCACTTCTCAGTACATGTAGCCGATAGGATGACTCAGAGGGCCCATTGATAAGGAGGAAAGTAAAAAAGCAAACATAGTGTAACTCTGATAAAAACGTTTTACTATAGAAAAGAAAGTATTGCACTCACATTTGGTATGAACAATCATGGGCATATATGTATACAGGCAGTAGGATCAATCAAATCCCGACGCGTTTCGTTTCATAAAACATCTTCATGGGGATTGTCATACTGCATAAAAAAGACCCTTTATATATAGTGAGACCCTGTATCTAATCAGCAGTGAAGCCAAACAGAACGGGGTGGTTCACCACTGAGCACTTCTGGGTAGGGGAAGGAAGATGGCCGCTGCAGCGTGCGCTCCACGTCTCAATACCTTATAGGATGTTGGAGCGCACTGCGGAGCGTATAAAGGCGATCAAAATAAAATTTCAAGGATGGGACATTCATCCAAGACCACATACTACTGTGGGGTATTGAACAAAGAAGGAAGGCCCCGGCTGTTTCAGACTCCCGGACTGATTACCCCTATGCGCTCCAAGTCACGCATCAATGGAGCGCACAAGAAAGCACGCATGGATGCATCACCCAATCGCGCGGCGCGTCCGGCGTCACTGGTCTGAGCTCCACGGTGCGTTCCAGACCTCGCGCCCAAACAGGAAAAAGGGGGCGTAGACACCGGACGTGGCGTCGCTGGTCTGAGCTCCGGGATGCGTTCCAGACCTCGCGCCCAAACAGGAAGGAGGGGGCGTAGACACCGGACGCGTCACGCAAACACACATAGGTGACGTGACGAGTAGACACCCGCCCACAGCTTGAACACGTAATGACAACGGATGAGGCAAACGGGCCAATCAGACGTGGGGGAGGTATTACAACCATCGCCTGAATGCAAGCGCTCTGTCAAATAGACTGTTCGCGCAAGTACATACGGGAGAGGTAGCAAAAGTAATGTGCATCTCAAAAAATCAAAAAGTGCAAACATTACCAAGTATGGCAAAATCAATACAATAAGGCAACATATATAAACTTGTTAAAATTACAATAAATGCCGGCGAGGGGCGTGTGCAGGCTCTAGCAGGACAGTCATGTCAGCCTAGTGCTCTGCTTCATGAGGAAAGAAAGCCGCGGATAACTCGCTTCCTAACTGGTCACAACTGGACAAAAACCCAGTCATTAACTACAGGAAGGTGAGGGGAACATTTTAATGTATAATGGTGCTGGGTGGCTCAAGAAATAGAGCTAAAACGACACTTGTCAGCAGCGTGCAGCAGACCAAAGGCTCAGTTAAGACGCCAGTCACCTCAGAGAGGCTCCCCTCAGGTAAGGGGAAGAAACAAACAGCTAAAACAGCCAAACCCATGGCTTCTCTGACTAACCTCACCTCACCTCAGATAGTGAGGATGAAGACACGGCTGCTATTTCACAAACTGTACCACAAGACAACACAGTTTCTGCAGGATTAATTAATCAATTTGAAAAAATGCTCCGCAAAGCATTAAAGCAGACATCTGACCAGATTACCTCAAATCTCACCAAGGAGATTAGGGAATTGGGTACTCGTACAGAAGCACTGGAAACTAAAGTGGAGGACATTGAAACCTACACCCATGAATGCCAGAAATAGACTCCCTAAAAGAAGAGAACCTAATGCTACAGAGCAGATTAGAAGAATTTGAAAACCGTGCCAGGAGATCTAACTTAAGATTTAGGGGCATCCCAGAGTCTGTGGTGGACCTTCAGTCCACCATAATGGCTCTATGTCAGGAACTACTTCCAGGCATTGCAGTGGAACGTTTGGAGATGGACAGAATACATAGGGCACTCTCCCCTAAAAAGGTAGATGGCCCCCCCAGAGACATAATAGCGAAGTTCCATTTCTACAAAACCAAGGAGCAAATTTTGGCGACAGCAAGGGAGAAAGGGATCCTGTCTTTCCAAGGCTACAATTATCAAATTTTTGCAGACATATCACAACTAACCATTGCCAAGAGAAGAGCAATGAAACCTCTCTTGATCGAATTACAGCAGCGTAACATAAAATATCAATGGGGTTTCCCTTTCTCCCTCCGTTTCACGATTCAAGGGACCAAGATAGTCTGCAGAACACCCGACCAACTACACCAGGCCCTAGTAGACTTTAAAATCATTGATCAACCCTCCTCGGCTTCCACCTCACGCAGAAGATCAGCACCAACCTCTTCTAACAACCACTCCATCCAACAAGAACCGAATGGCAGACCCCACCAATCCACCAAGCGCGGAAGATTCGCACCACAGACCCAGGATCAAGAAGACACAATGGACTGAACTTCTCACACTGCCACTTAACTCTTCCTCTCAATTTAGGCTAAGTAATTGTCTGTCAACAGGTACTGTGTTGGTCCTATTCCCCTGTAGATAATCCCACCTCTTTTTCCTTTTCTCTTTATATTAGGTCTTGACACCAGTAAAGGTGATATAAACACCTTCCTGATCAATCATTTATTATAACCTCGGCAGAAATGAGTGCTTATGTCTTGTCCTTAGTATGAAATGTTTACTCCTAGTTGTCGCATATTACATGTCACAGGCGATTGCCTATGATGATAACCTGGTATTGCCTCTCCTTTCCGCATGGACCACTATAAACTCTTCCTCACAAATGCCCAGGTGCCCTATTGTCACTCTTGCATACTTCCATCTAAAATACTATTTGAGGCCCTTATTTAAACCCCTGATCATATGTACTAATCTGTTGGCTATCACCTGGAGTGACCCTATGGACTTGACATCTTCCCCCCTGAATTGCATACCCTGCAAGACACTAAAAAAGGCCCTGCCAAATTCCGAGATTTTACATAGGTATAGGAATCCCTCTGCATTTAAAATACACTTCTATATTATTGAATGCGGCTTTCTGACTCGTGGAAAAAACACGCGTCTCAACGAGTCCACCTCAGATCCCCAAACTAATATGTGGGGATTTGGGAGGGACCCTCTATCCCTTGGTGAGGGATCTTTTCCCTCACTACGGGCACACCCCGAATGCTTATTCAGTGATTTGTTGTTCAAATATGCATTAATCTACAATGTATTCTCTTTCATTTGAGTCTACCTATCCTGGATCCTCATCTTTCCTTTCCCTCACCCCATCCGCATGGAGCGACCTGGGCCATCCCCGTCCGAGGAGGCAAGGTAAGATAAAACTTTTGGTTTGGCTGCCATGGCACCCTTAAACTTGATTTCACTTAATTTACAAGGGTTGAACATACCGCAAAAACGTATGAAGGCCTTTAGGCTCTTTCAATCCAAAAAGGCTCACATTGTCTGCCTACAGGAGACACATTTTACCCCTAACACCACTTCTAAATACTTCAACGCTGCATACCCACAAGTATATACGGCTTCAGCCCCAGTTAAGAAGAGAGGTACCCTGATTGCCTTCCACCGATCTACCCCATTTACCTTGAACACGGTACTCAGACCCTGAAGGTCGATACCTGATCCTAACAGGATACATCCTAGACACACCGGTAACGGTAGTATCATACTATGCCCCTAACCTTAACCCCATGCCGTTCTTATCACACCTTCTTCAAACTATCAATGCCCATAAAATGGGCTCTCTCCTAATATGCGGGGACTCGAATCAGGTTCTGCTTCCCTTTCTTGACAGATCTCCTTACGTACCACCGAAATATCAGACCAAATGGACTCTGTCCACTCTCCTGTCTAAATATAACTTAGTGGATTCCTGGAGAGAACTGAACCCCACGAAACGTAACTACACCTACTTTTCTAACCCCCACCAATCACATAGCCGGATAGACCACATATTATTGTCAATTGGAATGCTGCCAGAAGTTCTCAATTCTGTTATAATACCCAATCCCTGGTCAGATCACGATGCTGTATACACAACAATAGCATCAACTATTCCTAAAAAGACCGACCCGACCTGGTATATGCCTGATATTTTGCTCAAACATCCCTCCTACTGTCTGGAAATCGAGCAGTCCCTAAAAGATTACTTAGATCTCAATATGTCCCCAGAAATATCTGCTCTCACGCTTTGGGAAGCCCATAAACCGGTACTGAGAGGGGTAATTCAAAGACAACTTGGGATCCTCAAAAAGGCACGTAGACAATTAGCACTGAAATTGGAAACGGAATTCAACCTTGCCCACCTAGCCTTTCAAAATAACCACTCCCCCACGCTAAAAATCGCCTAGATAAAGCACGCCTCGAATTTGACCTATTTCTCACGGACTCTGCAAATAAAGCTTTAGACAGATCCAAGCACACATTCTACAAAACAGCTAATAAAACTGGTGCAAACCTAGCTAGGACACTTAATTCAATCAACAAATCTTATACACCAATAAAACTGAAACTAGCTAACAACGTTATCTCCAGCAACCCACTTAAAAGTGTGCAGAAATCCAGTACTCATCTGAAAAAACTATATGCGGAAACTAATACATTTGACGAATCGGTAGCCGACACCTTTTTCTCGCAATTCCAATTGCCCCGAATGTCTGATTCCCAAAAGACACAACTAGATGCGCCTATTTCGCAAGAAGACGTAACTAGAGCAATCAAGGAACTCAAATTAAACAAGCGGCCCGGACCTGATGGATTCACAGCCCGATACTATAAAGCACTCTCTGAACTAATCTCCCCGAGGCTTGCGGAGGCCTTCAACGACCTTTTAAAACTGAAATCATTTAGACAGGAATCACTTTTGGCCACAATCTGCATGATTCTCAAGCCACAGACAGACAATACCCTCAGTGAAAATTACCGGCCCATATCTATGCTAAATACGGATATCAAACTTCTAGGTAAAATTCTGGCGAATCGCTTAAACAACATAATTGGAACCCTGATCCATCGCGATCAGGTAGGTTTCATCCCCAACCGGCAGGCAGGAGATAATATCAGAAGGGCGAGCCTATTGGCTCACATTGCCAAGAAGAGAGGAATCCCTGCTTGCTTCCTCTCTCTCGACATAAAACAGGCGTTCGACTCTGTATCCTGGTCCTACTTGAAGTATACCCTTCAAAAATGTGGCTTTGGCCCCAACTTCATGAAATGGATCCTAGAATTATACAATAGCCCAAAGGCATATGTAAAGTATGCAGGATATAGATCGGACACCTTCTCCATTAACAGGGGCACGAGACAGGGATGTCCTCTCTCCCTCTTATTATTTGCCCTCCTCATAGAACCGCTTGCACAAAAGATCAGGTCAGACCCGACTATACTGGGCATAGAAATAGGCGGACACAAGCATAAACTATGCATGTTCGCTGACGACATCCTCCTTTTTCTTGCATCGCCCCAGGTAACAGGACCCAACCTTATGCTAATTCTTAAAAAAATTGCATCCATTTCAGGACTAGTCGTTAACCCTAAAAAATGTCTCGCACTAAGCATTTCGCTTACTTCCTTAGAGTTAAATGCAGCCAAATCCGGTCTACCTTTCGTATGGGCAACTAAGAGTATTCCCTATTTAGGAACACACCTTACAACATCAATAACGGATCTATTCTCTTCCAACTACCCTATTCTCCTAAAACAGATATCAAGCCTCCTGAATTCCTGGGCCCATCTACCCCTATCATGGTTTGGCAGAATCAACGCGGTCAAAATGACTATATTACCGAAATTATTATATTTATTTAGAGTGCTCCCCATCCCAATCCCATCATATTACTTCAGGATATTACAAAGAAGAGTTTCCGCCTTTACGTGGGGATCCACTAGGCCTAGAATAAAACCTCAAATCCTGCATCTATCTAAGGATAATGGTGGAATGGGGCTGCCCAACTTTATAAACTACTATAAAGCGGCACAACTTGCAAACCTAGTAAAATACCACGACAAATGTGAGCCCCCTCTTTGGGTATCAATTGAAGCAGTAGAGTCTGACCCCATCACAATTTCTAATGTACTATGGATCCCCCCTAAAGCTCGTAAACACTTACTGAACCCCATCACCAAACACTCACTCTCCCTCTGGGACACAGTAAAGACTAAGGGCCAGATTCAGGAACACTTGCGCTGGAGTATTTCGATATGCGCCGCGTAACTGTGATGATGCGCCGTCGTTTCTATGTGCCCGTACCCACCAAACTAGATGCGCCCAATAACGGGTCATTTGCGACCGGCGGAACGTTCCGACGCCAGAGTATCGTCAGCGCTTAATTTCGCTGGGCGCATCAGTCGCGCCTATTGATTTCCCCTGCAAATATGCAAATGAGGGATTTTTCACAATTCACGAACGGATTAGCACCATACGCTGGCTACATGCGCCGCGCGTATCTCGTCCGTCCGGCGCAAAGTTATTTCTACAAAAGGCTGCTTTATCTTTACTCCAGATGGCCACAGGTCAGCAGGAGAGCAGCTACAGCAGCGTTACCGACGATAGGAGCTAGCTGAACAACCACACTTGCAAGGACAACACCTCTGTGTGCCAACATGCCAGGGGCAATTGTGGTCCTAGAACTACTGATGGGTCCCCCGGAACGAAGGAGGCGGGCACGTGAGAGGATATACCGCACACGTATGAGCCTCTTTGGCATGGGGGATGAGGAGGTGTATCGCCTCTTCAGATTCAGCCCAGATGCAATACTTGAACTAACCACAACCCTGCAGGATGACATCACCAGCAAGACACACCGCTCACAAGCAGTGCAGCCACTGGTGAAGGTCCTGGCAACACTCCATTTCCTTGCAACTGGATCATTCCAGCGTACAAGTGGAGTGGTGGCTGGGATGTCACAATCCTCCGTGAGCAGATGTGTGCACCAGGTTGTCCCTGCAATCCTCAGACGCATGTCCCACCACTTCATCAGACCCACCACTGAGGAGCTACGGCAGAAGGCAATGACAGATTTCTACAACATTGCCAGATTCCCACGCACTGTGGGGGCCATTGATTGCACACATGTGGCCCTACAGCCCCCCAGTGCCACAGAGCACATATACCGCAATCGGAAGCATTGGCATTCCATCAACGTACAGGTGATAGCTGATGCCCAACGCCTCATATGGCACGTCCGTGCCAAACACCCCGGGTCCAGCCATGACAGCTTCATATACAATCAGAGTCCCATCCCAGCAGAATTTAACCAGAACATGTATGGGGACAGCTGGCTGGTTGGTGAGTGACAAGGGAGTCAGGCATGACTATCCCCTCCCGTGATGCACAACAGAAGTCGCACATGCATGACCAACATTCTCCTGTCTTTTACCTTACAGGTGACTCTGCATATGCACTGGGACCCCATCTAATGACTCCTTTCCTTGGTGGAGTGGTGGAGCAAACATTTGGGCTCCTGAAGTCCCGTTTCCGATGCCTGGATAAGTCCGGGGGGACCCTATTGTATTCCCCTACCTTTGTGTGTCAGATCATCGGTGCATGTTGCATTCTGCACAACTTTGCTATGAGAAAAGGCCTGCAGATTGACATACGTGATGACCTGACCCCCGACCCACACAGTCCCCACCTGCCAGAGGACACCCAGTCTGCTGATGGAAGAGCAGTCAGGAGGGTCCTCGCCGTAGGCATCTTTGGACACTAAACCAAAACATTAATAACACAGACAGTGCACGCGTGTACACCACTGATGTCCCTAGATCACACACACCACATGCACATCGCATTGGATTAGCCCAAGTCCAGCATGTAGGAGTTGGGAGCAGTAACGCCAGCGTCAAGGCCCCAATGATGTCACTGTCCATTCATACACCTTTCACACGTCATTCATACAGCCGTGGGGTTAACTTCACCACCACGGCCGAGGGTGACACCCCTTACTGTCAGGAGTGCCACCCCCTCACATTCACACACCATTCACACTGTCCCCTGCACTCCTGACCGTGTGCAGTAAAAAAAGAAATACAAAATCTCATAACCTGAGAAAATAAATAAACAAAAACTCATGACCTGAGTATAAAAATAATAATACAAAATAAAAAATAACTCGTGACCTGAGTATGTCCAAAAAAAACAGATAAACCCAAAAAAATAAAAGCCTCATCGGGGATGCCGGGGGCTTCTTCTTGCCGCACCTCTCTGGCTCCTCAGCTGTCTGGATGGAGTGGGTGGGGGTGGGGGGGCATCTGGAGGTGGCTGATCCCCAGGTGGGCCACTCCTGGCAGGTGTGGCCTGCATGCCCTCCAAGGCCCTGGCTATCCGGTCGAGGTAAGAGTTTGTCTGGGCCTGCATCCGGAGCTGACGGGTGACCTGGTAATGCTGGGCCCGCCGACTCAGCCTCCCCTGGTCCCGGATGGCAGCACTGTTACCCTGGATGGCAGCAGTGTTGGCCTGGACGGCTGCAGTGAGTTGTGTAATATCCCCCTGCACCTCCCCCAAACTGGTGACCACTGCAGCACAGTTGCAACTCACATCCTGCACTGCGTTGCTGATGTTGGCAACGGAGCCCAGGCTGTCAGCCACTTTCTCCAAATGGCCTACTATGGCCCCCATTTGTTCAGTCTGCCTGGCGTGATCCCTCGCCAACTGGTCCTGGACATCATCCGACACCCCCCTGGTCTTCTGGGTGGCCTTCCTGGGGCCAGAAGATGGTTGTCCCCGGGGGGAGGGAGTCGCCCTTGAGGGGCTTCCAAGGATGGGGGAGGGGATAACAGACGGCCCAGGAGAAGGGGAGGAGACCTCCAAAACTAAGGAAAAGTCCTGCTCTGCCACAGCAGGCTCCTCCACAACCACCTCGGCAGGTGTGGTGTGGCCACTCTCCTCCACAACCTCTTCACCACCCAGTGGCTCGGGCACACGATGGCGTGGGGGGGATGGGGTGGACTGGCCGCCGACCGATGATGTCCCAGCTCCGTCATCTGTGGATGACACAAAGCAGACACATGTTGGTGGTCCCACACACTTGGCACATGTACCCTCCCCCCCCCCCCACATGCAACACACCAAATAGGGGATAAAAAACACTTACCTGTCCTGGAGCCTTCCTCCATGGAGTCATAGCCTGGGACCCCCTCCACCTGCTCCCTCTCCAGGCAGCGTGCGACCACCTCCTCCTCTGCGGTCAGGGTGACAGGACATGGGGGACCACCACCTGTGCCCCTCTCATGCCTCCTGATGGTGGCCACCTTGCCCCTGACCTTGCGCCACAGGTCATTAATTTTCTTCTGAATGTCAGAAGCACTCCGGGTGGAGTACCCCAAGACATTCACCCTGGCAGCAATGGACTCCAGGATGCCCTGCTTCCTCTCCCGGCTGGTCTTCCGGCTTTTTTGGCCATGGAGCAAAGCATTCTCAGTCTCCATTGCAGAAATGATGACCGACACCTCCTGGGCGTTGAAATTGAGGTTCCTCCTCTCTCTGGGGGTAGCGGGAGCAGCCATCACCGAGCAAAAGTATCTTCCCTGGGGTGGGGGAAACGGAAATACTTTTGCGCTGGAATGGCGTTTCCGCCAGCGCTTTTAAGCGCCCAGCGGAACGCATTGCGCTGACGTTTCCCGTGAAGTGGTGCCGACGGAAGTTGTGAGCATGCGCACAAGGGGGGCGAGTGGAGCCGCACTCACTGCGCATGCTCCGTGGATGATGCACTGAACGTAAGCCTCTGCGCTGGGCTCCGCCCATCATTTACATATGATCACACCCACTTCCACTTGCGTCGGGTTACGCCAGCGCATTAACATTACTCTGGCGCAAGTTTACGCGCAACTGCTATGTGAATAACAGTACTTGCGCTGAAAGGGTCTTCAGAGTAACGTAAATGAGAAGCGTTACTCTGGAGCAAAGATGCTCCGATCTACCTGAATCTGGCCCTTAATATCTTCTCCAATCCCCCCATGTTCCTCTTTTATCGTTTCATAAAAATCCTGCGTTCTACCCTGCTTGGATCTATCCCAATACCTTTAAAGAGTGGGTGTCAAAAGGATGTACATGCTTACATGACTTTATAGACTCTTCTTCCTTTTTATCCTTCACCACCATCAGTGCAGCGCACGACATACCACAGACCGAAATATTTAGGCATCTACAAATTAAAAATTTCTTTAAGCCATTTGTTGATGCTTCACCCACGCCAACATGTATATCCATCTTTGAGAATTTCTGTAAGAATGACCCCCACGCTAGAGGAATAATATCCTCCTTATACTCCCAATTAACAGCTTGCTCTATCAGTGGGAAGCTTCCTTATGTGAGTAAATGGGAGAGGGACCTAGAACAAGAACTAGTACCTTCTGAGTGGAAACAGATCTGGAACAGCACTAAATCAGCATCCATGAACGAATCAGCCATTGAAACTAATTACAAAGTACTCACTAGATGGTACCTAGTACCCGCCAGGGTAGCGAAATACGTACCGAATTACCCTGATCTTTGCTTCAGGGGTTGTTCAACTCCAGGGACATACCTTCACGTTTGGTGGTCGTGCCCAAAAGCCCTATCATTTTGGTCGGAAATTTTTCAAATTATCTCCATTATCTCGGGGGAAAACAATCCCCTTAGATCCTAAAACAGCGTTATTAAATCTAAAACCTGATAATCTCCCACACAAACAGTTCAAACTAATCATACAACTTCTTACTGCTGCAAAACAAACCCTTGCGAGAGCATGGAAAACCCCTAATTTATCACTAAATGAAGTCACAAATAGAATGAACACAGCAATGTCCCACGCCAAGATGGTGGCTATTGACATGGACACGACCACCGGATTTGAGAGTCTATGGAAACCCTGGATAACATATGCTTTTCCGAATGCATTTAATATTGAAGTTGTATTGCCATGGTAGTCCAGCCAAACTGGCACCCCCCCGCTCAAGCCTCTCTCCGGCGGCGGAGATCAGGTTGCTCCTGCGGATTCCCCTACCCCTTCTTCCCTTTCTCTCCCCCTCCTTTGAACTCTTGTTCTCAAATTAACAATTCCTATGTTCATGTTTGTTGATACAAAGTTGTATATTGTTGAAATTTCTTGAACCTATATAGCAGAACCCTAGAACAGGACATAACCCTGGATTTAGCCCAGATCAGACTGGTTACACGGCTTATCCCTTAAGCGATCCAGGGTCGATAGTTAGTCACATAGCTAGTCAGCTAGTCATTTAGTTAGTCAGTTACTATATTTGCTTATTCACTTTGCCACCAATGACTTTGTATGCATTGTTTAATTACCTGTAAATTGTCTCTCTTGTAACCAAAGATATTTAGGTTTACAAGTCAAGAAGTTTCTCTTATGAGGTTTACCCTCTATTGTACCCTTTTTTCTTCTCTTATTGTTGTTATGCACTTGTACATTCTTTATCACATAAATAAAGATATTTTGACAGGAAAAAAAAAAAAAATTACAATAAATGCCAAAAGATTAAAATCCATGTTAATATGTAACTATACACCAGAGACACATAATGGGCTAGTACATATGCTGTAGGATGTCAAGCTATATCAAAGTCTGTAAACATAACAAGACATTAAATGCTTGAACAATGTAAAAAAGGGGGGGGGGAAGCTAAAATGACACCAAATAATAGCTAAAAACTGTTTAAAACTTGGGGGATGGCAATATCAAGATTGATTAATGAATGCATTCACGTCCCACTCCACGTTTAAGCCATGTGGGACGTAAGTGCGCAAAACATAAATCCAATAGGTTTCCAACCTAGAGACCCCCCTAATCTTAGCACCACCCCTCCAAGGTGCTGTATATTTGTCTATGATTAGGAACTGGGTACCCTTTGGGTTGCGAGCATGACATTCTCGATAGTGGCGGGGTACTGTATGCTTGGTGCAACCACCTATAATCTTGCTAATATGTTCACCTACCCGTACGGAAAATGCACGTATAGTGAGTCCCACGTATTGCTTTCCGCACGGGCAGGTGATAAGATACACTATGTGTGTTGATGCACAAGTGCAAAAGCATTTAATGGGGTAAACTCGCCCTGTTGAGGTGGAACTAAATTCCAGAGATTTAGTTCTACCACTGATATTAAAGTGGCATACGTTACACTTCTTACATGGGAAGTAACCTTTCATATCTTGAAAGAAGACAGGGCGGGTGGGTGGGTCAATAACATTTGGAGCAATACTATTCCTCAGTGATGGAGCCCCCTTAAAAATGATTTTGGCCGTATCGGGTAGATTTGGTCCGAGAACTTTATCATTCTTAAGTATACCCCAATGCTTATTAATGATGGTTTTGACATCTTTATGTTGTGTAGAATAGGAAGTTAAAACCGAAAACTTAAAACAATTATCAGGTTCTCGCTGGAGCTGCTTTGCCCTCCCCTCCTACTTGCCATTCACAGAAGCCTTTGTTTTATGTGAACTCATTCACAAATACAAAGGTTTCCATGAAAGGGCAGCAGAGGGTGGGGGCAAGCATAGTTGCTGTGTGTGCTTCTCTCCTCTCACAGCTGGGATGATTCTTCTGGATGTGCAATAAACCTGTCGCATACAGTGCATCTGGAAAATATTCACAGTGCTTCACTTTTTCCACATTTTGTTATGTTACAGCTTTATTCAAAAATGGATTAAATTCATTATTTTCTACAAACAATACCCCATTATAACAAAGTAAAAGAAGTTTGTTTGAAATATTTGCAAATTTATTAAAGAGAAAAAGAAATCCCATGTTGATAAATATTCACAGCCTTTGCCATGACACTCAAAATTGAGTTTAGGTGCATCCTGTTTCCACTGATTATCCTTGAGATTTTTCAACAACTTAATTGTCCAACTTAATTGTGGTGAATTCAGTTGATTGGATATGATTTATAAAGGCACACATCTGTCTATATCAGGTCCCACAGTGCATGTCAGAGCACAAACCAAGCCATGAAGTCCAATGAACTGTCTATAGACCTCTGAGACATGATCGTATTGTGGCACAGATCTGGGGAAACATTTCTGCAGCATTGAAGGTCCCAAATGAGCACAGTGGCCTCCATCACCTGTAAATGGAAGAAGTTTGGCACCATCAGGACTCTTCCTAGAGCGGGCAGCCTGGCCAAACTGAGCGATCAGGAAGAAGGCCATGGTTTGTGGAATTTTGAGGAAAATAATGAATTTAATAAATTTTGGAATAAGGCTGAAACATAACAAAATTTGGAAAAAGTGAAGCGCTGTGAATTCTTTCCGGATGCACCGTAAGTAACAGAGAAGTCCTGGAGGTGACATGCACCTAATTAGACTCCTCCAGTTTTTGCAAATTTGCTGAATTCCTGGAATTCTGCTTTGAGCCTGTGTCTGCTAAACAATGGTTGGATGTAATGTATTCCATCTCTTGTCTGTAAATGCTAATGGAAACTAAAATATCGATAGTATTTAGAAAAAAAACATAAAATACAGCTGGGGGTCTCCAAGAGAAGAGCACAGGGGGCAGACTTGCGTTGGGCTGTTAAAAAAAAAAAGAGATACATTACAATTGGCTACTGCTAAGAGCTGCAGCGGCCACCAATACTTGTATCCAATTTAACAAGCACTATGCAGGTACATCATCTTTTGCCGATCACTGCTTAAACAGCTGCTAAAGGCAGTGCTGATGGACAGGTCAGGACCTTGGCTGCAGGAATGTCAGCAGGTGACAACAGCTAGAACTCAGGATGTATACAGTAAGTCATCTTGGCCTCTGATCTGCAGTCATTGTGCTGCACATGTGATCAGTTATAACATCAGCCGTTTGATAACTTGACAGTTCAGTTGAGAGCACAAAGCAAATGTGAAAGTTATCATTCAGGGCATCCCTTGAATGTAACTGTTTTGGGAAGTCGTTGAATCAATGGATTTAGTTCTGCTTTAGAAGGATAATTGTAAACGTCTTTTTAATTTTGTAATAGTTCTCTACTGCATTGTAAAACATCCGTAACCGGAAAGACACACAGGAGACATTTGTTTCCTATTGCCTCGTTTCCACTGAGCGGATCGGTTAGGTTCTGTACGCTATTTTGGGTGTTTACATTATGAAAGTGTGCCATAAAACCGAACCGTACCGGACCATTCTGGGTCCTGCTTCAGATGTGGGGCCATAGAAAATGGAATGGTTCAGTTAGGGCGGACCTACAATACATTCCACTGATTGGTGGACACCCTAGGCATTTTTTCTAAACCCTGAATGGCCCAGGACGATCCGAGTCACAAGAATAGACCGGTCCATTCTAACTGTTCCAAACTGTACCGACCTGAACCATTCCGTTCAGTGAAAACGAGGCATATGTGTCCCATTCATACTGCAACACGAATCACACTGCAAGATGTGCTGCCCAACATTGCAGTGAATGAAGTGTATGTTTTGTACACTTCAAATGAAGCTAGTCCAAGTCCAAATCATCATAGTATGCCTTGAATGTAACGGTTTTGGGAAACGGTTAAATTAATCGGTTTAGTTCTACTTTAACCACTTGCCGACCGCCGTACGCCTATTTACGACGACTGAATGGCACGGGCAGGCAGATTGGCATACAGATATTCCCTTTAAATCTGTGCCTCCCGAGTGCGGCCACGGGCAGGGCTGGACTGGGACAAAAAATTGTCCCTGGACTTTATCCAGACTGGCCCACTTAAATTTTGCGAACACACACAAAAACAGTATATAAACTAGACACGGTACAGGAGATTGTCAGTGACTGCAGACATACTACAGGAGATTGTCAGTGACTGCAGACATACTACAGGAGATGGTCAGAGACTGCAGACATACTACAGGAAATGGTCAGAGACTGCAGACATACTACAGGAAATGGTCAGAGACTGCAGACATACTGCAGGAGATGGTCAGAGACTGCAGACATACTGCAGGAGATGGTCAGAGACTGCAGACATACTGCAGGAGATGGTCAGAGACTGCAGACATACTGCAGGAGATGGTCAGAGACTGCAGACATACTGCAGGAGATGGTCAGAGACTGCAGACATACTGCAGGAGATGGTCAGAGGCTGCAGACATACTGCAGGAGATGGTCAGAGATTGCAGACATACTACAGGAGATGATCAGAGACTGCAGACATACTGCAGGAGATGGTCAGAGACTGCAGACATACTGCAGGAGATGGCCAAAGAGGGATCGGCCCACTGGGAATCTCCCGGTAGTCCCGATGGCCAGTCCATTCCTGGCCACCGGTCCTAGGATTTTGATGTTCCCGGGAGGCCCGCGATTGCGGTCGGCAAGATCAGAACAGGGGAATCCCTTGGTAAACAAGGCATTCCCCTATTCTGCCTAGTGACACGGTCACTGATGACAGTTCCCCATGATCGGGAAACGTCATCAGTGATGTTTCACATGTAGCCACGCCCGATAATAGTAAGATTCACTCCCTAGGGAACACTTAACCCCTGCAGTGCCACCTAGTGGTTAACCCCTTCACTGCCAGTGTCCTTTTTACAGTAATCAGTGCATTTTTATAGCACTGATGCTGTAAAAATGACAATGGTCCCAAAATGGTGTCAAAAGTGTCAGATGTGTCCGCTATAATGTCGCAGTTGCGAATTGAGTACCAGCTCTCAAACATTTGTTTTCGGAAATTCCGACAGCAAATGTCCGATGGAGCATGCACACGGTCGGAATATCCGACCAAAAGCTCACATCGAACATATGTTGTCATAAATTCCGACCGTGTGTATGCGGCATTACAGACCTGGGGGAAGTGCCAGAGAGAGCTGCCAAATGAGTCATCCAGCCCTGATTCACTGAACCCTGATCCAGATTCCATAGCTTAACCTCCCTGGCGGTATTCCTGTGTGTGGCACGGGGTGAGATTTTCAAACTACGATCGGTAACCCCGTGCCACACACGGGCTTGCCTCGCTGGATGCAGAAAAGAGTTTTCTTACCTTTTCTCTGCGATCCAGCGATGAATCCCCGCAGTACACGGCGGCCGGATGTCCGCCTGATGCTGTGTGTACCTCCGATTCCCTTCCCTGCGAGCGTCGCGACGCAGGGGGGGGGGGGGAACGGCGCCAAATTCAAAAATGTAAACAAACACTATACATACAGTACACTGTAATCTTATAGATTTACAGTACTGTATGTAAAAAATACACACCCCCCATGTCCCTAGTGGTCTGCCCCTGTACACTACATGTCCTTTTATATAATAAAAACTGTTCTTTCTTTCTCCCTGCAAACTGTAGATTGCCCATAGCAACCAAAAGTTCCCTTTATGGCAAAAATTGTTTTAGAGCAGCTAAAAAACTGCGATAATAAATCAGAATCACTTGCAGAATTTAGCGATAGCGATTTGTGGGGAAATTCGTCATAAAAAAAAAAAAAATAATGACAGCAAAAATTCTGCAACTGAGCAAATTTCAATGATTTTGATTTGATTACATTATTGAATCATTTTTACTATAATTATATTATTATTTGTTATAATTTTTTATAATTATTTATTATATTATAATTTTTAATAAAAAAAAAAAAAAAATCATACCCGGGATGCCTATTAGACTCTTGTTTGGATAGATTTCAGTGAGTTATTCCTAAGAATTACAAGCCTACAGTATAAAACGCCAAATTCCCTTGCAAATAATGGTACCGCTTTCAGCACCTAAAATCTGAAAGAATCATACCGCCAGGGAGGTTAAGCTTAGCCCTGAGCTAAACTAAATGTACATGCGCTAGCTAGCACAATCTACACTACTTCTAGCACTCACTAGAGGGTGCTAAAAACAGTATGTATTTTACATTATTAGACTGGTGCGCCGCATGATTTGGCATATTATTAAAGGCCACTGGGACTGAAAATGGGTTGGGAAATGCTGTATTGGATAATGTAAATGTTTCGACAACACAAAGAAGCCACACAGTTTTTTGGTATTAAAATTAAGATTTATTCATTATTCTGTAAAATCACACTCTCCATTTATTGTTGCTGCAGTTATCCCAATCAGTGTTTATCACAGTTTAGGCCGGGTTCACACTTGTTCCGACAACGCTCCTACATTGGGAGCTCATGTAGCATGACGTGTGAAAATCAATGTTTCCCTATGAGAGCCGTCTTAACTGATCCGACACAAGTCGGTTCGACTTTGAAAACATTCCCTGTACTACTTTGCTCCTACATTCATCCTACTTCAGCCTGTTGAATATCATTGAAGTCGGACCAAAGTAGGAGCCTTGTCCTTATCAGACATCCGACATGTGATTACAGCAGCAGTAAAAGGAATTTATCTCACTCTGGGATTGTTTTGATTGGTCAAAGAACAAGTCAGACTATCACAAAGTCGGTTCAAAGTAGTATCCTGTTCATGAAAGTCAGATGGATGTAGAACCAATGTAGGATGAATGTAGGACAGATGTTGCAGAGCAAAGTAGGATTAAAGTTGTACTGCTGTCGTGTAGTATAGTGTGAACCCAGCCTTATAGTCATTGTTAAAACCGCTGTGCAATTAGTTTGGTAGCATTCCACACCTTGTGTTACTTTTAGACCCATCAGTGAATTTGGGCGGGGTATCTGGACACACGGTGCAGCGCTAGATCTGCCTACATAAGGGCTCTTTCACACGGAGCGTCCGTTCAGATCTGCCTGGCAGTTTTTTTTGCAGACCTGAACAGACGCTTCGTGCTCCTCTATGGAGCCGCGGATGTCAGCGGAGACATGTCCGCTGACATCTGAACCGCTCCGATCCGCCAAAGTATGACGGAGGAAAAACCTACTTTTCCTTCCGTCTATCGGATCGGATGAACACGGACAGACGGTCCGTGTTCATCCGATCCCACCATAGGCGAGAGGAGAAAAGACAGGGCGGTCCCTGCACAGTGTGCGGTGACCGCCCTGTCATCCGGCAGCTCAGCAGAGATCAACGGAGCGATCCCCGCTGAGCAAACGGAGGTGCACGGGGCGGATCATTACTGACCCGCCCCGCGTGAAAGAGCCCTAAGTCTTGCGTCCAGTTTAGTAGTAACATGGCATAATAAGTAGTGTTCTCTAATGAAGAAGGTTTTAGCCTGACCCAGCATGGCCATCTGGCAATTGTGGCGTTTGCCAGATGGGCTGATGAGCCTTTCTGGGCTCATTCTAGTAGTTCCTATTTTAAAATACCCATTTTTAATAAAAATGCCTTATTCCTGTGTCACAATGACTTTGACTCTGTTCATACTACACATGCTGCACTTTGGTGCTACATTGACAGCATTGGTAAAAGTTAACCCCACCCTACACAGATTTTTGGTAGACACCAGTTGATTTAACCATTCTCTATCTTTTTATATCGCTCAAAGACTTAAGCTGGCCATACATTATACCATTTTCTTTTTCAATTCCCGTTTTTTTTTTAACAGAAACGTTTTTTTTTAAGAAAAAAAAAAAAGCGGTACAGAAGTTAAATCAACAAAACCGTGGTACAGCAAAGGTTCAGTACAATAAGTAACTCCGCACAAAAATGATTACAAAGATAAACACTGGTTGGCACATGAGGATTAGACCCTAACAGGTCTAGAGTGGGTAACCGGAAATGACAAACCCTACCTACACATATGTCAGGTGTCAGGGCAATAAGCACTATTCCTGATGAGGGGGCGGGGGGGGGATGAGGGAAGCTGTGAAGGCCTAGAAGATGCACTGGGCAGCCACTGTCTATCCTAGTCCGTTGACAGATGGCTTTTAGTATCACGGTGGCAGAAGATCTTTTCAATTCCCTTTAGATTTACCTTTGACTATGTAGTGTAAGGGCCTTTCTGATTGCATACAAGTTGAAAGTGTTTAGGTCTGATCTCATATTATTACGTTTTTGTAAATCTAAAGGAAAATTGCACATTATAGTTGTATAACGTATGGCCAGCCTTAGTCCCCTATCACAAGACCTATAATAGGAGACACCTAAGGAGAAGCCATCAGAGAAGCATAGCTTGTAATGACTATGGTAGTTTGGTGGTGTAAGGAATTCTAGTTTGGCCAACTGGCCACAGTTTTCCTAAGATGTATATTGAGTTGGCATGTGACACACCATGCCAGGTCCCCATGTAGAAAATAAATATATCAGTTGGGGTGGAGTTGGCTTGTGATACAGAACCACATAATTTGGCATACCTTATTCAGGTACACCAGTGTTGGTGACTTTGCCCACCAAGCAGGCCCATTGCGACAAGGCAAGCAAACCAAGCAATTGCTTGGGGCCCCCGAGCTGGCCTGGGGCCCCAAGCAGGGCCCTTGTCGCACTACCTATAAATGCTGCAGCCGTCTGACCGCTCTATAGGCCTCCATGTCCATTTTGCTTGGGGCCCCCAAAGCTGATTTAAAAAAAACGATAGAATTTAGATTTTCCTTTTTTTTTCTTCTTTTTTTTACCAACATTTCAAAAATATAATGTTAAAATATATATATATTTTTTTTAATGGAGGGCCTAGACATTCTGTTGTCCAAGGCTACAGTCACACCTGTGCATTTTTCGTGCAGAGCAGCTGCATTGTAATGCATATTAGATGCATTACCATTCATCCCTATGGACAGGCATGGAGTGGCTGGTGACTGGGGAAGTCTATGTGTAAAAGGATTTTTGTATTTACCAGAAGTAAAATGCAGCACTCAAAGTTCTTCCATTGATGTCCTCTCACTGCCCTTTTGTCATGGTTCTAGAGGATTCAGTATTTCGAGGCAGCAATCATCAGGGGCACTACACCGGCTTGGACTAGCAATCTGGCATCAAACATATGACATAAGTGTTTCTCATAGGATTCAATGTTTTATACATTAGAGCCTCACTTTGGTTTGTAGCATCCAATAACATGCGTTCCACATATTTAACCATGACCTGCCTTTTTATATAAAATATTTAGATGCTCAGAATCTTTCAGAATATCACTTCACACAGAAAAAAAAATCTATAAACTATAGCTATGTGTGCATTGCACTAATCACCACTCTTCCATGCTAGTGAAGGGCTAGACAAGACAAAGAGAAGACACCTGGACTACAACAAAATGGCTCCCTAACCTGTCACTTCTGAAACACAGAACAATCAGATTGGGAGTTAGAGGGTATCAGTACATCCTTTTGACCCTTTAATACCCACAATTAAGACACATTTAAGGCCCATGCTAAAGTCCACAACTGATTGCATCCTAATTTAAACAAAATCGCAGCCACCGTATGCCAAGCCTTTTCCTCCTTGGGAGAAAATGTTAGAATTTACATCAGTTAGGCACATTTAGATGCTGCCAATTTCAGGGTATTGCCTGTTTTAGTAGTATCAACATTTATAAAATGTGACACTAATTTACTTATGTGCTACTAGCTAATGCCTATCAGCAACATTAAAATTTAAAGAGGTTCTCTGGGAATTCGTTCAATATTTTAAAAGATTTAAATTTTTCATCTCATTAAAGTGTACATCATTTAAAATTTCTGTAAGTACAGAAAAAATAAATTATCTGCCAAAAATTCAGAGTGCTCTAACTTCCTGTTTTGTCTGACAACACAATGCCTTTTGTAGGACTGACATCCCCAGAGGTGTTCTCAGTTCATCCTTCTGGACTATCCCCCACCCCTCTCTGTCTCTATTCACATTCATACATTGATTACATTGATTTCGGTCTTAGCAAACCAATAATGCTTCCGCGACTTCCAGAGACATTTAAGCCACACACTGTTGTCCCTACATGAATTTTACAAGCCTGGTGATGATTTCATAGGGAGTAATGAAAGCCATTACTCACTACAGGAAAACGGTAAAAAACATGTAGCGACATGACCTAAAGCAACCATTCCCACCCAGGGTTCCATGGAACCCCAGGGTTCCTCCAAAGGTTGCTTGGGGTACCCTGAGTTGTGGATGTTTGACTTCCTATTTTAAGGTGGCTGTAAAGTTCTGGGGTCAACATCACTTGGTAGAGTCAGTTGCATGAAGCCAACAATCTTTTTAGCTGTTCTTAGGGATTTCATTTTGACCACCACTTTAAGGGTTGCCTTATTCCCCATAACCACAAATGTAAGGGGCATTTTTTTTTCACTAACCACCAATGAATTGGTTTTAGCAAGGGTTCCTTGAGACCTGAAAATTATTTCAACTGTTCCTCTGGGGTAAAAAGGTTGAGAAAGACTGATCCAAATTGAAAGATAGAGGTTTGGGCAAAAATTGGGTAATACCTGTTACAGTTAGTGTTAGCCTGAGCCCCTAACTGAATTCAGTGGTGCTAGATTGTATTGGCTGTTAAGTGGGGTGCTTCCATGTTAGGTATCTATGGCAGCATCTCTCGTTATCCAGTGTCATCTCAGAGCTCAGGCTTTCAATAGTCTTTAAAGGAATCTGCATTTTACCATTTAATGGCCACTAGCCAAACTCAGTTTCTACGTCCGGTTCTTTTACTGGGGCTTCTCTGCTATAACCAGGGGTCTTGTTCCTTGGTGTTAACTATCTAGTGCATTTATTCTGAACCCGGGTTCTGTCAGAGGTTTCTATAGTTTTGTTTAAGCAGTGAGCAATGATTGCCTCTTGAATGTTTGCAGAGACTCCTTGAAACTGCAGAGAATCGGAAGTCATTTTGAGGGTTCCTCTATGTTAAAAAGGTTGAAAAAGGCTGTCATATATTGATGATACAGCACTGGTACACTTAAAGGGTCACTAAAGGATTTATTTTTTAGCTAAATAGCTTCCTTTACCCTAATGCAGTCCTGGTTTCATGTCCTCATTGTTCTTTTTGCTGTAATCCTTCTCTGTTCTGCACACTTCCTGGTTGTCTGTTTCCTTATGAAAAAAGTACTGGGAGCTTCTCTCTGTGGTCTCTGATCAATGAGGTGTGATTACTGTGTGTCTAAAACCCCTCAGCATCAATCAGTTTCATTTTAAAAACAAACACTTCCCTGTATTGGCTCTATGTCTCTGTACTTCACACAAGCATGAAACTAGATGAAAAACAAAACTGAAACTGCAGGCACATTATATGATTGATTTTTATCTTTTTTAAATCATTTTTAAAAGGAATCAGTTAACTATTATGTCTCTATAACCTGTAAACAGTCATTTCAGCAAAAAAAAAAAATTTCCTTTACAACTCCTTTAGTGTTTCTGTGAATCATCCATAAAAAATATAAACTAAGCACCGTGGACTTCCAACAGTGCCCATGCAAAAAGGTTCCTCCAGGTTCACTGTTTGATCTGCATTCTTGAATTGACCGGCCTTTCTTTTTTTTTTTTTGGATTCTTTACTTCATCTTCCTACTGCCTGTACAGCAGCCCCATGTAACGTCTCTGCCCGAACGTTGTCGGCCTTAAACTGAACAACAATTGTTACTTTAACCATAATGGTGTTTGCCTTTATCTGTGTCTATAACTCAGCCCGAACACCACCTTTCCTGATTTTATCTTGTTTTCAGAATATGCTATGGGCTGTTGATTCTGTAGTTTGGGGGTTGACCTTATGACCATGACTAGGAAACATCACATAGTGCATCCCACACCTGTTTGGTGAGTTGTTGGTGGAGACTGGTTACCCATTTAATTCCACCACTACTGCCACTGTAAGTTAATCTGCGACAACCTTTTCAAAAGGTATGTGAAAGAGCTTAAGTCTTTCTAAGCAACACACTTTTAAAATGGATGTGGTGTGGATAGGTTTCTTGGAGAACCTCTTTAAATTACCAAATATCACTGAAAGTTAAAAAACAAAAGGTAATCATTTGTGGATCAAAGGCTAATATAAACTGGCTTTGTTCTACTTCACCATTGTTTAAATTGTAGTTGTAAAATAGACAAAAATAGGAGTATCTTCAACATTTCCTCACTGTTCCTTGTCAAAGTGACCCATCATGACCAAAGGTTTTTAAAACAATTACTTGGTTCCCCAGCAACCAATCAGCTATTTGTATCTTCTGATTTGGCCTGGAAAGAAGTTAAGAAGTAGCCCACTAGTTGCTGGGACCAACCTAGCCATCACTCCTTTGAGACAGTCTCGATCATGAAGCCCACTGTGACTGGTTTGTCCACCGAGTGCAGTGCCTGAGTGAATAGAAGCACATACAACCTCCCAGAATCCCTTGCTTCACAGCCATATCTATACAGTGTGAACTGGCCTAGAGAAAAGACCGGTTCTGGCACTCGGGACATCCTGTGTCTGAGCTTCACCTTAGGCTGGAGAGCACTCTATTCCGTACACAGGAGACCAGTGAAGGTGGAACAAGGACAGACAAGACATTAAAATCACAATTTAGTTTGAGTTGTCTGGATCTTTGAACCACTCGGGGTGTGAGAAAGAGATGTTATATACAGATGCCCAACGGGCAAACACCAGTTTCTCCGTGATGAAGCGATGGTGATTGCCTCTTCGTCCACGCTCATTCTGAATGTAAGTGGTACACTCATCAGAGCCTCTAGGCTCATAGTAATGATACGCCATCTTGTGCTGTCTCTTGCTGAGGATGGAAAAGAGAAAAGACAAGTACTTTGTTAGAAAGTGACTAAAACAGATAAAGCAGTTGATAAAATGACTCATAAGGCATAGTACATGTCCATCATTAATATGATGATTCACAAATTGTCTTTACATTTTTTTAAAGAACAGTATAATAATAAGATGACATGAACACAATGATACCACTGGCAAAGCTCTATAACAAGGGTCTTCAAACATTCTAAAAAAGTAACAGTTTACTGTCCTTCAGATTTTAGGTGGGCCAGATTGTAGGTAACGGGATCAGAAAATACCTTGGTGTCAGTGGGAGTAAACAATGTTTTAAGCTTGGTGGTCATTGATAGCATATATAGCGCCGGTGGTCAATAGAAGGAGAAAGGGTGCTCCATCATTGGTATTAGATGAATAATGTCCATTCATTTATATCTGAAAGAATCACGCCACATTGTTGTTTTCAGGACTAGCGCCCTATCCTTTGTGTCAGTGGGAGAAATAGTGGCCCACTGTTAGTGTAAGGACTGATGCCTCATCGTTGGTGTAAGTGAGATGAATAGTTCCACGTATCAGTGGGAGAAAGTGCCCCCAGGGCTAGATGAAGGCAAGCAAAGGCATCCAGTCTGCCAGCCACAATTTGGCTTCAAGATTGAGATCCACCAAGTGGCATAGTGGTATCTAGTGCTGTACAGGTAGAATGTGCACAGCCCTCTATTCCCTATGTGCCCTATGAGTGAGTACCTTGACAACTCATTTGGTTTAGTCATGTCATTATCTATAAGGAATAAGAGTGAAGTAAATGAGAACAGAGAGGTGGGAGGAAATGGGAAATACAATTAATAAATTGAGGGTTCACTGGGAATAGAGAGCCATCTAAGGTTAGCCCTCAGTGGTAGTTCAGATAGTCGTTAATTCAAAGTCAAAATTTTATATTAACCACTTGCCGACCTCTGCACGCCGATAAACGTCGACAGAATGGCAGCAGTGGGCAAATGGACGTACCAGTACATTCCCATTTAAGAAGCAGCTCGCCCGGCTTCGATCTCCGTGACTGTGGCTGTGGGCCCCGCAAACGCGATGTTCGTAGGCGGTTCCGCGATCAGGTCATGGAGAGGCAGAACGGGGAGATGTAAACAAGGCATTTCCCTGTTCTGCCTAGTGACAAGTCATCGGAAGAAGTGATCACTGTCCTGTCACTTGTAGCCCACTCCCCCACAGTTAGAATCAGGCCCTACAACAAACTTCACCCCTTCATTACCCCTAATGTTTAACCTCTTCCCTACCAGTGTCATTTACACAGTTATCAGAGCATTTTTATAACACTGATCGCTGTATAAATGACAATGGTCCCAAAATAGCATCAAACGTGTCCGATGTGTCCACCATAATGTTGCAGTCACAATAAAAATTGTAGATCGCCGCCATTACTAACTAAAAACAATTATTAAAATATTGCCATAAATCTTCCCCCTTTTTTGTAAACGCTATAACTTTTACGCAAACCAATCAATATACGCTTATTACAAAAAATATGTAGAAGAATAAGTATCGGCCTAAACTGAGGAAGAATTTGCTTTTTGAAAAAAGTTGGATATTTAGTATAGCAAAAATTACAAAATATTGTGTTTTCTTCAAAATTGTCGCTCTGCACCCATTTTTGTTCATAGCGCAAAAAATAAGTGCAATCGCAAAGATCATCAATTACCACCAAAAGAAAGCTCTATAGGTGGGGAAAAAAAAGGACGTCAATTTTGTCAGTTAAATCGACGCAGTGCCGAATCGCATTTAAAAAATTACCTAGTTTTTCCTTTTGATTCCAAAATACAGCAGCTAATTCTTCCGGGGCTGATGTGTGGTTAAAAAAAATTTAAAGGCCTTTCAGTTTGTTGGTACTTTCACACTTTTTTTCTCACCTGACTGGTTTAAAAGGAAATGAACTGTCAGATATTAAACACCCCCTCCCCATCTTAGAGCCCTTGTAAGCAAACTGTCTGCACTATTGAAATTCTGTAGGCTAAGCCTAATATTTTCTTTGATACACTGGAATGTATTGATACAATTGAGCTATGTAGTCTGATATAACTTTAAAATGATAATACATGCGTTAATGTGCATTTTCCAATGCATTGTCACGGGTTGGGTTAAGAGTAGGCAATTAACGATTCTCAATGCACAAAAATACTTCCACCGTGGGGTGCATTTACTAAAGGCAATTAGACTGTGCATTTTGCAAGTGCAGTTGTACTCATTTCCCCAGAGCTTAGTAAATACGGTAAAGCTTTGCTGATTTCCATCATTCAGTCATGTGCAAGAAAAATTAATTTTTTCTTTAGAACTTTCCTTGCACCCATTTACTAAGGAAAGTTAGTGCAACTGCAATATGCCCAGTCTATTTGCTTTACAACCCCTTTAGTAAATCAAACCCAGTGCAGCGCAACACATTGCATGAATGTTTTAGTGCAGTGCAGGAGCCTTCCAAAATGATTTAATTTAAAATGATAATCAATCCATTATTGTTTATTGTGGTAATGAACAATGCAGAAGTGTGACTGGGCCCCAATGGTTTTATTAAACACTTTACAAGTTTAGGGCTGAATTTAATATTCTAGAGGGAATTCTCTTTAAAAGATATGCATGCTAATCAGGGAATATCCGATTGCCTCTTTAGAGATCAGGAAAGATTTTTTTCCCCCGCCGGAGCAAATTTGGTCATTACGTTTTCTCTGGATCAGCTGTGAGTATAGGATTGTGTATATAGGATTGTATAATTATTATTTTTCTCCTTCTATTGGTAGAACTGGGTGGACTTTTTTTTTAACCTAAAGAACTATGTAATTCCGTTAAAAAATAAATAGAACTAAAGTCCCCCCAGCTTTTTTTTGGGGGGGGGGGGGGTGGAAAACAACCACCCCCGCCCCGCTGTCCGGCACTTACCCCATCTAGGCAGGTGGCGGGCAGCGGGCAACCTCTGTGTCCTCTCCTCCATTAGTGGCTTCCAGCGTGCGGCTCCTCCCCAATAAGATAGTCTGTCCTTTCAGCCAACCGACAGGTCTCAAAATCCACTTCCTGATTGGCCGGGAGGAGGCTCAGTGTTACAATAGCGAATATTCAATTACTATTGTAACACATCTTGGTGGGCTCCGTTTGCATTCTTCTTCTATTGTGAAGCCTATTAGAGGCTCTGGCTCTAACAAGGTGCTTAAAAAAAACACCCACCCCCATTGGAATCCAGGGGGGCTGGACGTATGGCTAGGGGGAGGCAGCGATGGACGTGGAGGCAGCGATACCCGGGGAGGTGGCGCCCGCGTGCCCTTAAGGATCGAGCCACCCCTGACAATGAGGACTCTGAAACCAGTGCCACATTCTCTACATTATTCTTGGCTCACACTAGCAGACTACACTTTAATTTATCACGTTGAGTAGCTTAAATAAAACGTGTACTAAGTAATAGGTGAGCTGTCATCGCCAATCTACTAAATATGCTGATTGCCTGGCTGTCTTTGATTTTGGAAGAGTCATTGACCAAGAGCAAATATGCAGCAAGTAAAGTCAAAACTCCTAATCCTTTTGCTTGTTCCAGATCAGTGACTCAAAGTACTGAAGCCACTGGATCAGTTTGACAGCCAGAGAACTAGCATTTTTAGAAAGGAACATCAGCAATAGGCAGCCTCAATGTTTCATTAGTACAGCGGCTCTTAAAATAAATAAATGTATTGTCCCTTTTAAGGGCAACACTACATTTATTAAAAAATGTTGCTGTAACAAATATCATTGCTACACATTTTGTAATTTCAAGTTATTACAATAGCCATTCTATTTCATTCAGTAGACAGCTATGGTCTTTTAAAGCTGACAAAAGAAATGTAAATGTTGCTTCACTGTAACCATGGCAACTGAAGCCATTCTGTGCGCAGAAATTCAAGTAGATAAAAAGCTGTAAATCTCAACCTGCAGCCCAAAGGGTGAGGAATCTTGCTACATTAAATGCAAATTCAGACCAAAAGAAAGTATAAAAAACTTATCAGACAAACAAGTTTCAAGAAGGGGCTTGACCATATTTTGTGACTCTACATTACATAAACGAGATAGCATTTCCCTTTCTACTTATTTTGTATCATCTAGGTGGCAGGCTGCAGCTCCTGGTGTCCTCCAGCATGGCAGACCCCATCTGGGTGGCGGCTCTGGCATCCAATAGGATCACCTGACATTTTGGCCCGCTTTCTGATTGGCGGGGAGGAGATTTGTAATGTAAAAATAGCAAATATTCATTCGCTATCGTCACACAACTGGATGAGATCGGGGCGCCTCAAGCCCACCCTTCTTTGAAGCCTAATATTGCCTCTGGCTCTAATCACGTGCTTCAACCCCCCCCCCATTGGAATCCATAGTCCGGCAAACTGTATGTAGCTTAGGGGGCCAGATGCATGGATTGGGGGCGGCGCCCATGCGCCCCTAATGAATGGGCAGCCAGTGCATGTCACACTTGCACAGTATGACAATGTTGCCCCCCCTTTTTTTTATTAGTTATAAAAGAGACATAGAAAAGAAAACAGCAGCTGGCCAGTATTTACTGAACCGGAAAAGGGCCAACATGGCCCATTAAACAGGTACAAACAATGACCTTCTATCTAACAGACAGTGCCTGACTAACAAATATAGCAAAACAAGAACACATAGCCCCCCCCCCCCCAACCCGCTCAGCACTCCCTCCCCAGCAATTCCGGAACCATATGCACCCCACAACCCCCACCTGTTCGGATTCCGCAGTAGGACCTCTGTGTCTATCCAATCTACACAACATAAAGCAAAATACATACCATCACCCCACAGTCAGCCAGTCTCCAATCATAGACATCAATCCAAAGTCAAATCCAAGTTATACCATGCCCGCCACACCTTATCAAACTTCCCTCCGCAACCTCTCGATAAGTACGTTGACTTGTAATATGGCATCATAGAATTAACTAGGCCCTTCCAGAAACCCAATGTAGGGGCCCCCCGTCTGCTCCACCTTAATAATATGGCCTTTCTTGCATAGAATAAAAGTATGTTAAGAAGAGTCCTGTGCGCCCTAGACGGGACCACATCCTCGACCAGCCCCAAGAGGCACACCCGAACCGTCACCGGAACAGGAGTCATCAAAATTTCAGATATACAGGATGTAACCTCTGTCCAAAATATGGAGATCAGAGGGCAGCTCCAAAAGACATGTTCCGCTGCCGCTTGAGCAAATGTGCATCTCCAGCACTCTGTCTGCACTGCCGGATAAATAGACGCCAGCCTAGCAGGTGTATAGTAAATCCTATAGAGGAATTTAAAATGGATAAGTCTATCCCTAGCTGACACCAGGTGCTGGAACGGGTGCGTCCACTAGTCATCCCAATCCTCCCCCTGAATGTCCGGGACTTCTGCCTCCCACCCGCTCTCTACACTTGTGAACAACCGTCTAAGAAACTGAAAGCGTTTTGGTGAGACCCTCCGTCATCAGCAGATTCTCCAGGTCCGAATATATGGTTTGACAATGTTGCCCCTTAAGCTGGCCATACATTAAGTCAAAATGGTTCTAAAGCCTTACGCTTTTTACCCTAATGCATTAAGGTAAACAACATCTCTGATCAGGAACTCTCTAAATACTTACCTATTCCCCAATTTATATTCAGCACTGTGCCCAAGAGCAGCAACTCTCCCGCTTCTCTCTGGGCAGATTGATAGCAGTGGGAGACATTGACTTTCACGGCTGTCAATCAAATTCTGTGATGAGGGGTGGGGCCAAGCCGCACTGCTGTGTCTATAGACACAGACAAAGCAGCTCGGGCTCTAGCCCACATGAGTGCCCCGTAGAAGGTGGGAGGACCTTTGAAGTGGAGGATTTTCAGCCCGAGTGTACCAGGCTTAAAGTGGAACTTTAGAGACATTTTTTAAATTGGCGAACAGGCAGGTATTTTAAGGCAGATGGGATATACTTTGTCTCTTCTGCATTAAAGTTACTTACCTGCCTGTCCGTCCTTTTACAACTCACTGTACAAATGCAGCAATGCCGAATCTGACTGAACCCCACATATGCCCGGGAGTGACGTCATCCTCGTTTAGTCAATGACAGCCGTCGGTGATCGAGACCCAGAAGCCAATCGTCAGGAGATGTCAGTGGCCGGGCGAGGAGCTCAGAGACACTGCACTGCTGGAGCTGAGATGAGTATAGCTCTGCTTTAAAAGTGAATGGCTAGCCTTAGTTTTCCCACCTCTAGCAATTACAGGTCCATGACCCCATTGCCTCTTTCATTGTAATTTTTCCAGTCTCCTATAAACCATTGAGGGGACACTGATATAGTGTAAAGGAGATTTTTTAGCAAATGAGACATACAAACTAACTTCTTCAAAAATCCCACCCACCAGTAACTTTTTTTGGATGGGGGGGTTCTGTTTCACTTTAATTGTTATGGTGTGCAGACGACTGCCACTGACATAAAGTTAGTCACCAAATTCAGCTATTTTTGTTTGACCACCGTCATCCAGTGGTGGTGTGTCCATTAAGGGCGCACAGGCGCATGGGCACTGCCCCCTCTGTCACGTCACTCCCCTCTGTGTAGAATGGATAGATTCATGCTTGATCCACTGTAGCCACCCCCTATTCAGCCATCCGGCCCCTTTTTGGGGTAAGTGTGTGCCGGTCAGACAGCGAGCAGGGGGGATGGGGTCACAGAAGCTGCATATGAGTGGCACATGATGCATATGATGGGCACAGAGGCTACATATGATGGGCACAGGCTGTGCATGTTGGACACAGAGGCTACATATGATGGGCACAGAGGCTGCATTTTATGGGGCACAGAGGCTGCATTTTATGGGGCACAGAGGCTGCATTTTATGGGGCACAGAGGCTGCATTTTATGGGTCACAGAGGTTGCATTTTATGGGGCACAGTGGCTGCATTTTGTGGCGCACAGTGGCTGCATTTTATGGGCACAGTGGCTGCAGTTGATGGCACAGTGAGGCTGCAATTGATGTTTTTGTTTATAGTATTTTTCACAATTTATCAGTTTGTTTGCACCCCCCCAAAAAAAATGTTGAGCACCAGCTGCCACTGCGGTCATCTCACATTAATGAATCTCATACATGACTGTCTTATCAGGGGAAGGAAAACCTGCCCTGAACAACATTGTACTGCCACATGATGTGCAGCATTTGTCCTTAGTTATTCCTTAAACCAGCGACCGCTAATTGGCCTTTACAGTCTTCAGCACCTGCTCAGACTATATTATTCTGCAGAAATAGCTTCTCCGCAACCTAAACCAAAGTGATGATTAAGTCCTCCTGATCACTATCGAATGGGAAATCCCCAGCAATGTTAGAGAGTGAATAGCAGAACAAATATATGAACAGCCGCACTCCAAAAAACCTTGATGGTTGTTTTTATTGTAAAAGGGATAAATGTGCGCTACAAATAACAGCAAAAAATTGGGGATATACAGTCGACATGTTTCGCACTACCAAGTGCTTAGTCATAGCTGATGTTGGAGAGTGAGTAAGTGAATAAGAGATCCATTACCTGCAGTAGTTAGGTGGCACCATTCCATATACATGAACATTATTACACAGCTCCACGGCAATCACCATTGTAAACCAGCCTGTGCTCAGCCAGGAGTGAGACTTCTCCCTACCGGAAACAAAAATACATTTAATACTTATAATGTTTTATTACAATACACATTCATTTTTTTTATCAACTTGTTTATTCTTTTATGATATTATTCCATTATATGACAACGCTCCCATTTGTTTTTTTTTTATACAGGAGAGTTTATACACAAAGGTAGAAGAGAATTTAAAGGATCCATGTACTTTTAGTGCACTTATTCCTTCCTTCCTATGACCTTTCACATTTAGAAAATAAAATCGTTATCTATAACTAGATCTTTATTACCCGGAGCTGCATTGCCTTTGGCTCAATACTTCAGAAATCTTTTGATTGTATCAGCAACAGGAATGGCACATACCAAGATGCAAAATAATCTCCCATTATTAAAATGGCCAGCAGGAACAATTTTTTTTCTGCCACGTTTTGCGCTAGGCACAGCGCTTTGACAAAGAAAAATTGTTGAGAAAAACACTTTGCCTAGTGCAAAACGTGTCAGAATAGAATTTGTTCCTGCTGGCTATTTTATGAAAGGAAGATTATTTTGCAGCTTAGTGTGCGGCATTCGTGTTGCTGATACAATTGATTTCTTCAGCAGAGACGAGGCAAGAAGAGCCAGCACCTGAGATTTGCTTGTGGAGTGTGAAGCCTGATCTCGCCTGGAGCAGCATGTTAAATATTTGGAATCTTTCGAGTTGTACTTCTGCTTGCACACCATGGCTTCCATCTACCTCTAAGGCTGCGTACACACGACTAAATAAATCAGCTGAAAACAGTCGGACATACCGTTTTCATCGGACATGTCTGCTGGGCTATTTTGGTTTGATCAGTGTACACACGATCAAACCAAAATCCCAGCGAACAGACAGCGCGGTGATGTGGCGGTGACGGTGACGCTGCCACGTCACCACTCCAGGAAGTAAAATACTTCTACGCATGCGTGGAATCCATTCGGCGAATGCTGGAGATTTTTGTCCACTGGTTAGGCGTACTAACCAGCGGACATGTCGGACGGACGGGTTTCCAGCAGACAAGTTTTAAAGCATGCTTTAAAACTTGTCTGCTGGAAAAACCTGTCTGCTTGCCCGTACACACGGTCGGATTTGTCTGCTGAAATGGTCCGCCGGACCGGTTTCAGCAGATAAATTTGATCGTATGTACGCGGCCTAAGAGACTAGAGACCGCAGTACAGTCTGGAAGAGATTTTAGCCAGAGGTTGTGCAGCTCTGCGCAGTGAAGATCTCAAGACAGCCATGTTTTAGATAAGTATTATAAATGCTGAAATTGTGCTGTGCCCCCTATCCCTGCGTCCGTCCCCCTAATCTACATGCAGGATGTCGGGCGCATTGGTTTCAATAGTTTTTTTTTTTAAGCACGTGATTAGAGCCAGGGGCTCTAATAGGCCTTAAAAAAGGTTTGCTTTAGCGCTGTACCTTGCTATATATATTGATTTAACATTTCGGTACTCTAATTTTTTGGTACTGGCATCTGCATATCCCATTATCACTGTGGGAATCTTTTCCCTTTTTTATTTTTCTAGCGCAGTGTTTTTCCTTGTTTGAATCTTTTTTCTATTGTCTTTATTTTGCCCTGGTGATCCTTCCTTAGGGTGTCAACTCTACTTGCTGTACTGTATTGAGGAACAGCGTTGTGCTGTACCAGAGGCGGACTGACAATTCTTGTGGCCCCCCCCCCCCGGGCAATAGGAGATTATGGGGCCCCCAGACAATAGATTATGGGGCCACACAGTATACAGACACACAATAAACACACACACTATACATACACACAGAATACACATACAGACTAGACATGTGCACAGAAAAATGTTTCTGTTATTAGTATTGTTAAGCCCCATACACTTGGTCAGACTATTTTAACCACTTCAAACCCGCATCACGTCCAAAGACGTGAACAGCGCGGACCTGAGGCGCCGGGGTCACGTCTTTGGACGTGATTTGCTTGTAATTCCCCGCGCGCGCCACAGGGTGGCGCGCGGCGGGGAAAAAAAGTCCCGACGCATCACCGAGGATACGATGCGTGTACCCGGCGGCCGCGATGTCCGTCAGGTACACGCGATCGTCGGTGAGACAGCAGGGACGTGGAGCTCTGAGTGTAAACACAGAGCTTCACGTCCTGTCAGTGAGGTGACAGATGCTGTTTCTCTTGTACATAGGGAGACAGCATCGGTCACCTCCCCCAGTCACCCCCCTCCCCCCATACAGTTAGAACACACCCAGGCAATACATTTAACCCCTTCCTCACCCCCTAGTGTTAACCCCTTCAATGCCAGTCACATTTATACAGTAATTAGTGCATTTTTATAGCACTGGTCGCTGTATAAATGTGAATGGCGCCAAAAATGTGTCAAAAGTGTCCGATGTGTCCGTCGCAATATCGCAGTCCCAATAAAAATCGCAGATCGCCGCCATTACTAGTAAAAAAAAAATATAAAAAAAAAAATCATAATTATGTCCCCTATTTTGTAGGTGCTATAACTTTTGCGCAAAGCAGTCACTTATTGTGATTTTTTTTTTTTTTTTTTTTACAAAAATACGTAGAAGAATACGTATCGGCCTTAACTGAGAAAAAAAAAATAAAAAAAAAAAAAAAAAATGGGATATTTATTATAGCAACAAGTAAAAAATATATATATATTTTTAAATTGTCGCTCTTTTTTTCATTATAACGCAAAAAATAAAAACCGCACGGGCGATCAAATACCACCAAAAGAAAGCTCTATTTGTGGGGAAAAAAAGGACGCCAATTTTGTTTGGGTGCCACGTCGCACTACCGCGCAATTGTCAGTTAAAGCGACGCAGTGTCGGAAGCTGAAATTTCGCCTGGGCACGAAGGGGGTTTATGTGCCCAGTAAGCAAGTGGTTAACAACAAACATAAAAACATTCGTTTTTCCGATCGTTCTCAGAAAATTTGTTTGTTTTTAAACTGCATCAGAAAACCATTTTTGGGTTCAGAAGTCTGGCCAACTGATCTCCCTTCAGATGAAAATCCACAGAAAAGTTTATTAGGCTTTACTGTACAAGTGTACTCACTATTCTGCACAAAAGAGAAGCTGCTTTCAGTCACTGAGGCTGGCCATACATGTTCAATTTTCTTGTACAATTTTCTTTTAGATTTACCAAAAACCATATGAGGTCAAACTAAACAACACTTTCAATTGTATGCAATCAGGCAGACCCTTGCACTACATAGTTGAAGGTAAATCTAAAGAAAATTGCACAGAAAATTGTATCATGTATGGCCAGCCTAACTCTCTGGCCATTCAAAAAAAACATAAACAAAAGATTTGCATTTGAACCTGTTTCTTTTGTTATTTTCGTATGTTGATATGACACCTATAACAGAAAAAGGAATTCATTCAATATACATAATGAAATTCTTTTGTTATAGATGTCATTGAACAATGAACATACAACTGAAAACGAACACAAAACGGATTCAAACAAAATACACAGTGCAAACCTCTTGATACAGATTTCATTTTCGTTATTTTGCCATTTTCGTTTTGTCGTTTTTCCCGTCGGATCGTTCGTTCGTATTTGCGGTCGTTCATTATGCGGCTCATCCGTTATCCCGTCGTTTTCGTATTTTGGTGCTTTACCTTTTTCGTATGTACACATTATCCCGCGGGTACGAAAATGAAAATTTTCGTACGAAAATAACATTCGTACGAACGGGAATGCACATATCTAATACAGACACATGCAGTACACACACACTAATAAGGTACTGGAAAGGCGGGGCAGATTTATTCTTGGGATTTTTAGACCAAAAGGATGTCGGTAAGCGACATTTCAGGGACAGATGTAAAAAAACACTGATTTTTTTTCATACAGTCCCTGGTTTTACTGAGGCTGGCAACCCTGATGGGGGCCCCCCAGTGGCATGGGGCCCTTGGGCAGTGCCCGAATGGTCAGTCCGACCCTGTGCTGTACTGTATTGAGGAACAGTGTTGTGTCATACTGTATTGAGGAGCAGCAAACATTCTCTGATTGGATGAGGTGTAGATGTCACTGCCCCACCTCATCCAATCAGATCGCTTTGCATTATTTGAGAAATAGCAAAGCAATCGCTGAATAGTGCCCAAGCCAAGCAGCCGACCTCCTGTGTTCAGAATGCAGCAGGGCAGCCATACGGGACCCAGAAGCTAGTGGAGATCACTGGCGTGTAAAAATATCTGTGCCAGGAATTAATCTTTAAAAGGAAAGTGCCTCCATATATGCTTGTTGTCTAGCAAGGAAGGTCACTCAAAGTGTCAAGCAGCCTGCATATGGCTGGACATCAACTATCTGTTTCCAGAAAGACCCATATACATTTTTTTTTAGTAATAAATATGAATATCTTTATTCTAACCGGTCTCGTCTCCTCCAGTCTCTGCTCGAAACAGCTCATCAAACCTCATCATATTCCGAGGAGACAAAACGAAGGCTGACACGTTGGGGAAAGCAGAGCTGGCTCGCTCGATGATGTGATACAGGTTAGCTTTGCTGTTTTGCACCATCTTGATCGGGGGCCCCCAGAATATAAGCGTCTGTCTTGGAGCCCGGCTCAAGAATTCCTGTGGCCTTCGCAGAACCCGGTACACGCTGGAGTGGGCAACTACCCGGAATGTTGTTTTGTTACCCACGTCCTTTTCATAGCCAGTGGTGGGAGCATCGTTCATGCGGATGACGCATTCTGCCTGATCGATCTTGGGTCCCAAGCCGGTGTTCAGCAGATGGCTAGAGCTGGTGACGAGGACACAACTGTTGCATTTGGAGTGTAGTGTCTAAAGAGGGTTCAGAGGTCCACATTTAGATTTAGATTATAATATGAATCAATAATTACCCCAGACGAATATGTAGAACTATACAGTATCCCCCCTCCCAAAGAACATGTACAAAAATCAACTTTCTCAAAAGTTAGTATTTGAATATGACTAGGCACCCCCACCATGTGATGGTTCTTAGGGCTGGCGATAGCCATTCATGCAAGCAGCACTACATCATGGGAGGAAGGAAGAAGTCCCAATACTGAAATGTACTGGGTTTTTGTCAAGGCTGCAGCTAGGGGTGGACTGGGATGCGAAAAAACTGCACTGACTTACACTGGCAATACACAAATCGATTATTTTCTTTCACACACAGAGCGTGGTTGGACGAATTCCTTTCTGCCAGCTTATTGTATTTTTTTAGCTACTAGAGCTGGCTGTACAGATGCCTGAATGATAGCAGTTGACTGGCTGACAATTTTCAGTTCAGCTTTTTTTGACAAAAGTCGATGTAGTAATCAGCTTCTGTCGAGGGAGCAGGGCCCACTGATTCCTCTAAATTTGACTAAATTGTAACTGTGTATAGACAGCTTTACTTTGTAGCTCTAAGATGTTACATAGTTACAGTATTTAAAAGGTTGAAAAATACATAGGTTCATTCAGTTGAACCTTCTGTATTCACATGACTGGAGATAACCCCAAGGGAAGATGGTGCTGAAGGATGTGTCACCTGCTTGAAGTTTGCCTTTGTGGGTTTCCTCTGGGTACTTCGGTTTCCTCCCATACTCCAAAGACATGCTGGTAGGTTAATTGGATCCTGCCTAAATTTGCCCTAGTATGTGTATGGATGGATGTAAGTTAGGGACCTTAAATTGTAAGCTTCTTGAGGGCAGGGACTAATGTGAATGTACAAAACATACAGTGCAGAAAATAAGTATTTGAACACCCTGCTATTTTGCAAGTTCTCCCACTTGGAAATCATGGAGGGGTCTGAAATTGTCATCGTAGGTGCATGTCCACTGTGAGAGACATAATCAAAAAATAAATTCCAGAAATCACAATTTATGAATTTTTAACTATTTATTTGTATGATACAGCTGCAAATAAGTATTTGAACACCTGTCTATCAGCTAGAATTCTGACCCTCAAAGACCTGTTAGTCTGCCTTTAAAATGTCCACCTCCACTCCATTTATTATCCTAAATTAGATGCACCTGTTTGATGTCATTAGCTGCATAAAGACACCTGTCCACCCCATATAATCAGTAAAAATCCAACTACTAACATGGCCAAGACCAAAGAGCTGTCCAAAGACACTAGAGACAAAATTGTACACCTCCACAAGGCTGGAAAGGGCTACGGGGAAATTGCCAAGCAGCTTGGTGAAAAAAGGTCCACTGTTGGAGCAATCATTAGAAAATGGAAGAAGCTAAACATGACTGTCAATCTCCCTCGGACTGGGGCTCCATGCAAAATCTCACCTCGTGGGGTCTCAATGATCCTAAGAAAGGTGAGAAATCAGCCCAGGACTACACGGGAGGAGCTGGTCAATGATCTGAAAAGAGCTGGGACCACCGTTTCCAAGGTTACTGTTGGTAATACACTAAGACGTCATGGTTTGAAATCATGCATGGCACGGAAGGTTCCCCTGCTTAAAACCAGCACATGTCAAGGCCCGTCTTAAGTTGGCCAATGACCATTTGGATGATCCAGAGGAGTCATGGGAGAAAGTCATGTGTCAGATGAGACCAAAATAGAACTTTTTGGTCATAATTCCACTAACCGTGTTTGAAGGAAGAAGAATGATGAGTACCATCCCAAGAACACCATCCCTACTGTGAAGCATGGGGGTGGTAGCATCATGCTTTGGGGGTGTTTTTCTGCACATGGGACAGGGCGACTGCACTGTATTAAGGAGAGGATGACCGGGGCCATGTATTGCGAGATTTTGGGCAACAACCTCCTTCCCTCAGTTAGAGCTTTGAAGATGGGTCGAGGCTGGGTCTTCCAACATGACAATGACCCGAAGCACACAGCTAGGATAACCAAGGAGTGGCTCTGTAAGACGCATATCAAGGTTCTGGCGTGGCCTAGCCAGTCTCCAGACCTAAACCCAATAGAGAATCTTTGGAGGGAGCTCAAACTCCGTGTTTCTCAGCGACAGCCCAGAAACCTGACTGATCTAGAGAAGATCTGTGTGGAGGAGTGGGCCAAAATCCCTCCTCCAGTGTGTGCAAACCTGGTGAAAAACTACAAGAAACGTTTGACCTCTGTAATTGCAAACAGAGGCTACTGTACCAAATATTAACATTGATTTCTTGATCGTACATCACGGGACACAGAGCGCATAGTCATTACATATGGGTTATATGGAGTACCTTCAGGTGTGGACACTGGTGTAATCAACTTCACAGGAAGTTCCTCCCTATATAACCCCCTCCCACTGAGAGTGCTTTAGTTTTTTCGCCAGTGTCTTAGGTGTTGGTCACGTCTAGCTGTCCCTCGGAGGTCTCGGGACCCAGGATAGCTAGCCGGATCCGTCCGAAGTGCTTCAGAGCCAAGATGTACGGTACCCGGGCCCTGCTGGAGTGGGGTTTTGCCTATAATGCCTCTCCTTGGAGGGCTGGATTCTGGGCTCCAGTGCCTTAGTCTCTTCCAAGAACTAAACGCTACTGATGCCAGGATGCTATATAGGTCCAGGGGGGTGGGTTCCTTAACACAGGACCCCGGTCCCTGAAGGTCCAAGACAATACCCACGGAGATGGGGGAAGGCTGGGCCTCTTGCATTTTGCAATACCCTGCGGCGTGGAGCAGGTAAGAGGGAACCTGCGGGACTTGGTTCGACAGTAGGTATCCCCCTGGGGGTTCTGGGTTGGCTAACAGTATGCTGGTGCATCAGCCACTATCTCCACTATGTCTGTTGAGGCAGGATGGGATTATAATATTTACCCAGATAATATGTAAATATATGTATACTTGTGTAAGTTATATATTTGCTACTCACCCCAGGTCTGCCTGTTAACACTGATACTGCAACCCCACATGTTTTAAAGAGGAAATTGCTGGTAAAAAACTCCTGTTTCTTAGGAAGCCCATGGGGACAGCTTCCTCGCTGTGTGTGCACTACAATAAGATTAGTGCTTACCTGGTGTCTGTTGGGGCTGCATAACGCTGGTCCATGTTGTTCCTCTGCTCTGCTTCCTCCATGTGGGTTCAGCGTGGTGCGCGCGATCGTCGCGCGCGATCGTGCGCGCGATCATGCGCGCGTGTGTGCGCGCGCATACGCGCGCGCGTGCACGCCGCCTTTTATAGCGTCGGCGTGCGTCGGGGGGCGGGCCAGCAGCGTCAGGGTCTGTATAAAGGAAAAACTTTTCTCTGGCTGGTCTTTCCCTCCTGGAGGCAGAGGAAGAAAGGATACAGAGCGTGCAGCTGGGTCTTTTGGCCACACAGGGACACCTAGTGGCGGTTTGGTGGATCTTCAGGTCTAGGACTTAGGTCCACTATTGACCAGAAAAAAAAAAAAAAAAAAAAAAAGTTTTTTTGCTTAAAGGGACTCAGCCTTAGATCCAGCAGTATCTGAGTCTACCTTGGACTCCGGCTAACGGGCATTGGTGTGTCAATACTCACAGGCTTCCTCGGTATTGCCACCTCCCAGGCGGGTAAAAAAAAAAAAAAAAAAAAAAAAAAAAAAAAGAGAAATATAAAAGAAAAAGAGAGAAATTAGTTCTTTTTCATTTCTCTCATACCTGCCCTCATATTGGTTATTCCTAGCTACAACAGTCAGGTGTTGGCTATAGGGGTGACCCAAGGTTGTACAATGGCTCCAAAGGGATCTGGACCAGCCAAGGCTGCTGCTAAAGGTGCCAAAAAAGCAAAAGGGGTCTCCATCGGGGTCAGAGGATTTGGGCCAGGCTTCTACGGCCCTACCCTCGCCAGTCAGGACACCGAGTGGCATAGTACAAGAGCCATTGGGGGTGCTGGGGGCAGAGGCGGCCCCCGATCCACCCATTCCCGTTTACGTGACGGAAGAAATGCTAGCAGCCACCATGTGTGGGCTAGAGAAAAGGTTAACTGCGTTGTTTTCCCGTCCTTGCCCAAGTAGCAAGCGGGCTAGATCCCCCTCACCCAGTGTGGGGTTTTCAGATGCGGAGGTCTCCTCTTCAGAGGAACGGGACCCACAAGGGGATCAGGCAGACCCAAGTCCCGACGGTTCAGACAGGGAAAATTCCACTATAGATGAATATTTTTCGGCCTCTCAAGCGGAGGGCCTGTGGATCCAGTCTTTGACAGATATGGTTCGCACTGCCTTTAAACTTCCAGTGCCAGAACTAGTAGCCCCGGAGGTATCCTCATTGGGTTCTTTAAAGGCCCCATTAACTGGTGCATCTTTTCCAATGCACCCCCTTCTGCGGAACGTGATTTACCAAGATTGGGCTCGACCTGATAGAATCTTTGTTCCTCCTAAAAGATTCTCTATTCTCTACCCTATGGAAGAGGAATATGTAAAGAAATGGGCTCTCCCTACAGTGGACGCAGCCATTTCCTGCGTGAATAAATCCCTGACTTGTCCGGTTGAAAATGTCCATATGTTCAAGGATCCGGTCGACAAGAAATTCGAGACCCTACTGAAAGCAGCTTTTACCTCAGTAGGTGCCATGGTTCAGCCAGCAGTAGCAGCCATTGGTGTTTGTCAGGCCTTGAAGGATCAGGCAAAGCATATATTGAAGGACATGCCGGCTCAGCATACTCATGAATTAGCAGAATTCCCTAGGGCTCTCTGCTTTGCAGTAGATGCTATTAAGGACTCCATCCAACAGGCATCCCGTTCATCTCTACTGATGGTTCACATGCGTCGTCTTTCGTGGCTAAAGAACTGGTCAGCAGAGGCACCCTGCAAAAAGCTTCTAGCAGGGTTTCCCTTTCATGGGGGAAGACTATTCGGGGAAGACCTAGATAAATATATCCACACCATATCAAGTGGAAAAAGTACTTCCTTACCGGTCAAGAAAAGACCGCGTGGGCCCACGTTTAAACGACAGGCCATTGCATCGGCCCCTTCGACTTCCCGTCAGTATCGACGGCCTCCCGGGCGTTCAGCAATTAATAGCCGCCCACAGGGACAAGCCGCGGCAAACAAGAGGCCCTGGTCTCGCAAGCCGGCTAAACCAGTCATCAAATCAGATTCATGAAGGGGCGCCCCCACTCTCTTGGGTGGGGGGAAGACTTCAGTTTTTCTCCGAAGTCTGGAAGGCCAGAATTCCCGACTCTTGGGTTCGGTCCGTAGTAGCCTCAGGCTACAAACTAGAGTTTCGAGAAATCCCCCCTCCTCATTTTCAGGGGTCAAGTCTTCCAAGCGACCCGTTAAAGAGGGCCTCTCTCGTAAAGGCGTTGGATCGCCTCTTGCTCCAAGGAGTAATTGTAGAAGTACCAACCCAAGAAAGGGGTCTGGGATTCTACTCCAACCTTTTTGTTATACCAAAACCCAATGGCGACGTCAGGCCTATATTAGACCTCAAACGCCTAAATCGCTTTCTAAGGATTCAGACCTTCCGTATGGACTCCATACGTTCAGTGACAACCAGCCTGCATCAGGGCGACTTCCTAGCATCTATAGACATAAAGGATGCATATCTGCATGTGCCAATTTACCCAGCACATCACAAGTTTCTTCGTTTTACGATAAACCAAAGTCATTACCAGTTCGTAGCCCTCCCTTTCGGGTTGGCAACAGCTCCACGGGTATTCACAAAGGTGTTAGCCCCGGTACTAGCCGTCCTAAGGACAGAAGGCATCTTGGTCCTAGCATACCTGGACGATCTCCTGGTTATCGACAGTTCAGCTTCCAACCTCAATCATGCAGTAGTCCGCACAGTGCGGCATCTAGAAGAGTTCGGGTGGATTGTGAACCAAGAAAAATCAAGGTTACAACCCACAAGACAGTTGGAATATCTAGGCTTTCGGTTAGATACAGAATGCCAGAGGGTATTTTTACCTCAAAAGAAGATCAGGTCATTAATTCAAACGATTCAAATAGTCTTAGGCAAAAAGAAGCCGACTATTCGCCTATGCATGCGACTGCTGGGAAAGATGGTGGCCGCCTTCGAAGCAGCGCCCTATGCCCAGATCCATACCAGAATTCTGCAAGCAGCTATTCTCTCTGCTTGGAACAAGTCCATACAGGCATTAGACCGTCCGTTAGTTCTTTCCCCAGGAGTCAGGCACAGCCTGTACTGGTGGCTGATCCCTCAAAAATTATCAAAAGGGAAAACCTTTTGCCCCATCTCGTGGAAAATAGTAACCACAGATGCCAGCCTAACAGGTTGGGGGGCAATCTTAGGAAAACGGACCCAGCAGGGACAGTGGTCAGAGGCAGAAAGTCTGCTTCCCATCAATGTCCTAGAGATCAGAGCTGCTCGGTTGGCCCTGGTCGCCTGGACTCTTCCCCTGCAGGGTCTGCCAGTAAGGATACAGTCCGACAATGCCACGGCGGTGGCATACATAAACCACCAGGGGGGCAGGGCAAAGAGCCTGGCGGCTCAAAGGGAAGTAAACCTAATTTTTGCATGGGCCGAAGCCCATGTACCCTGCATCTCAGCAGTGTTCATCCCAGGGATAGACAATTCTCAAGCAGATTTTTTGAGTCGTCAACAGTTACTCCCGGGAGAGTGGTCTCTTCACCCCCAGGTATTCCAAGAGATTTGCCAAAGATTCGGAGTTCCCGATGTGGACATCATGGCAACAAGATTCAACAAGAAATTGGACAAATTTGTATCCCGAGCCAGGGACCCCTCGGCCTACGGGACCGATGCGTTGGTTTGCCCCTGGCACCAGTTTTCTTTCCTGTATGCGTTCCCTCCACTACAGATGATTCCCCGCCTTCTACGAAGGATCAGGGTGGAGCGCAGGCCGGTGATCCTGGTGGCCCCAGCCTGGCCCAGAAGGGCTTGGTACGCACTCATCGTGAGGATGTCAGTAAGGGCACCGTGGCCACTCCCCCTGCGCCCAGATCTGCTGTCTCAGGGCCCGATCTACCACCCTGCTTCACAGCAGCTAAATTTGATGGCTTGGCGGCTGAATCCCTAATTCTTAAGGGCAGAGGCCTCTCTGCCCAAGTCATATCTACGTTAATTCAAGCTAGAAAGCCAGTCTCTAGAAATATCTATTACAGAGTCTGGAGAACCTATGTGGAGTGGTGCGAGTCTCAAGGAGGGCATCCTCGCAAGTTTTTTATTGACAGGATCTTGCGATTCCTCCAGGTTGGCGTTGACAAGGGGTTGGCTCTTAGTACTCTAAAGGGGCAGGTGTCTGCCTTAGCGATATGGTTTCAAAGGCCTTTGGCCACACATTCGCTTGTAAAAACCTTTTTGCAGGGGGTCTTGCATGTAAATCCCCCTATTAGAGCTCCCCTCTGCCCCTGGAATTTAAATCTGGTCTTGTCAGCTTTACAAAAGCAGCCGTTTGAACCTCTGGCAGAAATCCCTCTTGTGCTGCTAACCCGAAAGTTGGTTTTCTTGGTGGCTATGGCTTCGGCCAGAAGGGTCTCCGAGCTGGCAGCCTTGTCTTGCAGGGAACCGTACCTTATTCTGCATAAGGACAGAGTGGTTCTGCGGCCTCAGCCTTCTTTCCTTCCTAAGGTCATATCCAGTTTTCACTTGAATCAGGACCTAGTCCTACCATCCTTCTTTCCTACTCCCCAGTCCAGAGAGGAAAGATTGCTTCATACTTTGGATGTGGTCCGAGCCATGAGAGTTTATCTCAAGGCTACAGAAAAGATTAGGAAAACAGATGTGCTTTTCATTCTTCCGGATGGCCCCAAGAAGGGTCAGCCGGCTGCCAAGTCTTCCTTGGCTAGGTGGATTAAGCAGCTGATTTTTCAGGCCTATGGTCTGAAGCGCGTTCCACCTCCCTTATCAGTTAAAGCCCATTCTACGAGGGCCATGAGTGCCTCTTGGGCGGCACACCATCAGATCTCTATGGCACAGGTTTGCAAAGCGGCAACCTGGTCTTCCGTACATACGTTTACTAAATTTTATAAGTTGGACGTCACAAAGGCTGCGGATGCAGCATTTGGGCAGGCGGTCCTACGGGCAGCAGTATAGAATCCTCTGGCCCGGTTCACGCCCCCTTTTTCTGTTGGTGGAGCTATTTTACCTCCTGATATAGTTTCTGTTTGGCTATTTTTGGCCTTACGGTCTCCCTCCCTTCATAGAGCATTGCTTTGGGACATCCCATATGTAATGACTATGCGCTCTGTGTCCCGTGATGTACGATCAAGAAAAAGGGATTTTTAATAACAGCTTACCTGTAAAATCCTTTTCTTGGAGTACATCACGGGACACAGAGCTCCCACCCCTCTTTGTGGGAACATTGTGTAACCTCAGAGAAATTGCTTGCTACAAAACTAAAGCACTCTCAGTGGGAGGGGGTTATATAGGGAGGAACTTCCTGTGAAGTTGATTACACCAGTGTCCACACCTGAAGGTACTCCATATAACCCATATGTAATGACTATGCGCTCTGTGTCCCGTGATGTACTCCAAGAAAAGGATTTTACAGGTAAGCTGTTATTAAAAATCCCTTTTTTCTCAGGTGTTCAAATACTTCTTTGCAGCTGTATCATACAAATAAATAGTTAAAAAATTCATACATTGTGATTCCTGGAATTTTTTTTTTGATTATGTCTCTCACAGTGGACATGCACCTACGATGACAATTTCAGACCCCTCCATGATTTCCAAGTGGGAGAACTTGCAAAATAGCAGGGTGTTCAAATACTTATTTTCTGCACTGTAGATAAAGCACTGCGTAAATGGACGGCGCTATAATACCTGTAATAAATAAAATCAGTGCTGGGACAAGGTCATCCAATGCCCAGGGTAAAAATGGAAAACTGTCCAAATGCTTTAGTGCTTGTGTCATGTGTTGAGAACTGAAGAGTTTGGGATCTGTGCACAAATTTGGGGCTTACAGTGGCAAAGGGAAAAATGTCCCTGCATCAGCAGTGTCACTGGAAGGAAAGAAATGCTCTTGTGTCAGTGTAGTCACTGAATGGAAAACATTTAAGTTGTGTCAGTGGTGTCACTGGAAGGAAGAAAATGCTCTTGTGTCATGCCTTGTACACACAACCGGTTATCCCAATGAGAAAACTGACATGTTTGCTTTTGGCTGGGAAAACCAGCCATGTGTATGCTTCATAGCAGTTTTCCCGACAGAAAAACTTGTTCTCTTTTTTTCCTGCCACGTTTTTTTTTTTGCTAGGCAGTTTTCCTATGGGAAACACTGCAGTGGAGCATACACACGGCCGGTTTTCCCGACCAAAGCTGTCATGGCAGTTTTCCTGTCGGGAAAACCGGCCTTGTGTACATGGGAAAAGCAACCGAGTAGGTTCTTAGTTTTCCACTCGGTTTTTCCCATCGGACTTTTGACCGCTGGGAAAACTGATCGTTTGTACTAGGCTATAGTGGTGTCACTGCAAGGAAAAAAATGCTCTTGTGTTAGTGGTGTCATTGGAAGGAAAAAAATGCTCTTGTGTCAGTAGTGTCACTGGAAGGAAAAAAAACTGAAAATTATGGCACTGTAATACTTTAGGTCACCCATAGCCCATCCTATGGTTCGTGTACCTCGAATCTCTCTCTCAATTCAGCATACACATTTGGGTTGTGGCTCCGCCTCCACAACCTGATAGAACCGCAAAGCTATTAAACCAAGAGAGGGCCCCCGCCCATGGTATTCTCAGTATATGTGTGTATATATATATATATATATATATATATATATATATATATATATAAAGGAAAATTACATAAAGGTGAGTATACAATTTTCCATTTTCCTGTCGCATCATGGCAGCATACACCTTTGGGGAATAACTCGCAAACTGGGTGGGTCTGAGCATGAAGCCAAGTTTTTGTTTGTTTTTTTACATGGAATAGAGGCGTTGGACTGAATAATTGCTCGTCCAAACTCTAGAGTGGACAGTCGGGCAGAATCCACCTTGTAATGAGATATAAAGGTGTTTCTAGATGACCAGGTCGCTGCTTGACGAATAGTTTCCGAGGACACCCTGCAGTAGGCCGCCCAGGAGGTCGCCATTGCCCTTGTGGAATGTGTCTTCAAGCCCTCAGGTATTTGTGTTAGACTCAGTGAGTAAGCCTTTTGCTAGTCTTCATCAACCATGCTGCGAGAGGTTTCCGCAGCGAGAGGTTTCCGATTGCCCTTTCCTAAAGCCGTGTGGGATAACCAGGATGTTTTCAGACTTCCTAAGGTCATTGGTATGCCAGGATGTTGGTTCTCACATCCAGCGGATGTGGTTTCTCTTGTTCTGTGGAGAGAGCAGGAACGTTAATCTCCTGATTGAAGTGGAAGGAGGATAAAACCTTCGGAATGAAGCGATCAGATGGTTTTAAGACTACTTTGTCTGGGTAGATGATTAGGTTTGGCTCCTTCGCCAATAGAGCTTGCATCTCTGATACTCCCTTGGCTGATGTTATCGCTATTAGGAAGGTGAGCTTGAGCGTTAGGTCCCACAATGAGACATTTTCCAACGGATAGTTCATGGGATAGAACTTCTAGTACAACCGAAAGATCCCAGGTCGAGAAGGAAGGCTTTCTGGGGGCCTTATCTTTAGACAGGCCCTCTGGAACTGAATGACGAGAGGCTCTTGCGCCCATTTGTCTCCTGTCATGGCTGATAAGACTGATACATGGACTTTCAGGGTACTTGACCCAAGGCCTTTATCTAAGCCTAACTGGAGAAACTCAAGGATTTGAGCAACTGTTGGAAATGACGGGTTCCAGGCTTGATGCTTTGGGACTGAAAGAAACTTCTCCCAGATTCTCTTCTCTTCTGGCTTGAAGAGTCTCTACCACTTTTTGAACGCAGCCTTGGTCTAGGAACCTAGCCCTTTCAATCTCCAGGCTGTCAGGTGCATTCTTTCCGGGGATGGATGAAGAGGTTGCCCCTGAGAGAGTAGATCCGCTGCTGGTGAAATCGGTAATGGCATTGCTGTATTCCTGACCTGCTAATGGTCACCCTTCAGATGGCTGTATCCTGTTTACTCCCAAATAGATTGGATTGGTGTTCTGGTGTCTTGCACCATATTTTTATATATTTTTGTTTAACAGGATCCACCAACCATGGCTTCAGCCATAATGCACTCCTTGCCATGGCCACAGGGAACACCGCTCTTGAAAAAACATCAATTGACGTCTGACACGTCCACCACAAAATATGCCGCCAATTTCAGCTCTTACAAAGCTGTTACCACCTTGTCTCTTCACTTCTTCCAGACGGGCTCATTGAAATGATTACTCCACTTTTGCAGGGCTTCAATATCCTGTAAAAAGCAATGAATCATCATTTCCTGCTTGTATGACTGGCTCACAGATTTTTCCCAGAAGTCTGCACCAAGATAAAAGCCAGATTTTGTCATATACTGCGATAATTTTTATTTTTGATAAGATACTCCCAAAAGAGAATCATGCCTAAAGGGATGCAGATCCTGCCACTTTCTAGAGTCCTGCAGTTGCAGCAGTTGGTTGATAATTATGAACCATTCCCATGTCTTGCCAGCTACATTAATAATGCATCCACCATTGGAGGAGACTGTAGCAGGTTGACCTTTAGCCTTTTCAGGGTATACAGTTTTGACAGCCTGTTTATAAGGGCATTTTACTTTGATCCCTTCAAGTCTTCCTGGATTAACTCCTCCAGTTGTTTAGTGAAGGAAATTAGTGTTCTAACCTTGTGGAGAGTTTACGCCACTTCACCCAGATAATTGCGTCCTTAACTGCCCTTGCAGAAAAAGGGTCTCTATTGGGCAAGCTTCAAAGCTTGTGGCCCCTTTAATGCTTTCTTCCCATGGCAAACTTTCCAATTTGGACACCATCTACTGCCTCTGGTCGGAAGTGCTGGGGCAATTCATGCACTGTAGCTTGTCAAGCAATAACTTTCCACCACAAATGCAGCAACTATTAGGGCTGGTAACCTGTTGTGTTTGTAAGCGGGGAACAAACATAATCAGAGGTGAGATGATGACATTGATCAATTGCCTGTATGACTGCTCTTGAACGGTGACTGTTCTGGCCTTTAGCGGACTCTCTTCATCTTGAGATCCTTGCAGGACTGTATAGTTCTAGCTTGGCAGGCAATGACTTTCCACCACAAATGCAGCAACTATTAGGGCTGGTAATTTGTGATGTTTGTAAATGGAGAGCAGTGATAATGAGTTGACCTGGATGTCTGTTCTTAGATGGTAACTTGTCTTGACCGTCAGAAGGCTCCCTCCATCTTGTGGTCCTTACAGGAACTTGGATATTGGCTCTCTTTTTTCTTCACTACTTACCTAATCCTTATACCTTAAAGCAATGGGTGGTTTAACTGGACAGCGTTTCCCTAGAAACAGAGCAAAGCAGCAGACTGAAATGAAAAACAGCATACCGCTAGGTCTCCACTATTGCCACCCTGAAAGTCGCATGATTTGCTGCAAATTTGATGCAACTTGGAGCAATGCATGTGTATTCTTGGGGTCTATGGACACAGATATTAACATTACTCATTGGAAATCATAGGGGTACGGCTTGTAATGCGATTTTGCAGTGACAAGTCGCACCAGTGGAAACTGAGCCCAACACAGTGATCCTAGAGCAAGCATTGAGATGGAGATAGAAATAGTTCAGGTGAATGCCATAAAGAGCACAATGATCCTAGAGCAACACTGAGAAGGACATAAGAAAAACCCAGGTAAATGCCATAAAAAATAATTATCAGTGCCTGAGCATGATCAGATCACCATGCTGGAAAACTCTAGCCAGGAAAACGGAGAGCCCGCATTACTTCCTGCCCCTCAAGTTCAGGAATGGCAAACGCCAATAACACAGAGAAAGGAAGTAAAAGCATATGCATACCTCCCAACCCGCACAGATTCTGCAGTACAGGAAGTACTTCCACCCAGGAGAGGCTTAACCTGGCTGGGGCGACAAACGGTAAGGGATACCTCGCGATTCCAGTCCTGATCAGATGAGGAAAAAAGAATACCTGGGCGGGGGCCCTCTCTGGGTTTAATAGCTATGCGGTCCTATTAGGTTGTGGAGGCAGAGCCACAACCCAAAGGTGTATGCTGCCATGATGCGACAGGAAAATGCTCTTGTGTTAGTGGTGTCATTAAAAGGGAAAAAATGCTCTTGTCAGTGGTGTCACTGGAAAAAAAAAAGAAATGCTCTTGTGTTAGTGGTGTCACTGGAAGGAAAACAAAATGCTCTTGTGTTATTGGTGTCACTGGAAGGAAGGAAAAAATGCTCTTGTGTTAGTGGTGTCAATGGAAGGAAAAAAATGCTCTTGTGTCAGTGATGTCACTGGAAGAAAAAAAAATGGCCCTGTGTTGGTGGTGTTGCTGAGAGGAAAAATGGCCCTGGTGGTGTCAGTCTGATGAGGACTGCTTTGTTATATCAATAGGTTGAAGAGAGAAAGACAGTTGGGAGATGGGCTCCTTAAAGGGCATGGAACTAAATGGACCTGAAGGGGCTCTGAAGGAGGAAGGGGGCTAAAGGGCTATAAGGAAGGGAGGAGGTTAAGAGACTCTTAGGGTTCTAAGGAGGAGAGAGGAGGTTTCGGGTTGAGTTGCCCCCCCCCCCCCCCCCAACCTCTGTGTTCTCACTCATTTCTAACCTCCTTCTCAGCATGACACCCACTAGGAATAAAGGCAACTTCTCCATCCTATCACAGTTCATGCAGTATATCAAGGGGCAACAGGTAGAAGAGCAGCCTGCCCTCACTCCCAGATGCACCACGCTGAGATGGAAGTGTGTTCTCAGCAGCTGCCCAATCGCTTCTGCTCACAGTAGGCTGTTATTGGAGGGAGGAAAGAGCAGAATCCTCCTCCTATCAACTATGCTGCAGTCACTGACAACAGTGAGGTGTCAAAGAATGGACCAGTTGAAGCTCCCAGTGTCCCCCTATATCAACACTGTGCATTGTCACCCTATATCAACACTTTGCCATTGTCACAATAAACTATGTCCTTCAGGATTACCAACCTTTCACCATGGCCATCAACCATGGCACACTTTGCATGATACCTTTTCTATGGCCCACAGAGATCTGTATCTACCATGAAAGGGCTGATTGGTTGTGTTTACCCACCAGGACAAGGGTTCCCAGTCCTCCTCCGGTTTTAGCGGTAGATTAGTAATGCAAAGAGAAAAGCAATAGTTAAGTCCAGTGGGAGTGTGCTATATAAGGAAAGGGGTGATTGGTCTCACATCCGTGGTGGCTTTAAATTACCATTGCAGGTTTATTTCTTGTTTTTTCTAACTAAATAATAGCTTAAAGGGGTTGTAAAGGTTTGTTTTTTATTTTCTAAATAGGTTCTTTTAAGCTAGTGCATTGTTGGTTCACTTACCTTTTCCTTCCATTTCCCTTTGAAATGTTTTTTTCTTTGTTTTACTTCCTGTTCCTCCTCAGTAAGCTGTTCTGGCTGACTAACCCTCAGCCAGAACGGGTCGGATGATGGGGACATGCTTACTGAGGATGAACAGGAAGTGAGAAATTCAGACAAAGAAAAAAAAACATTTAGAAGGAAAATCTAAGGAAAAGGTAAGTGAACCAACAATGCACTAGCTTAAAGGAACCTATTTAAAAAATTAAAAACAAACCCCTACAACCCCATTAAATATAAAATGATTTAGACATTAAAAACAAGATGCAGCAATAAGACTGTATACCGTATCTACTGTATAAGAAGACATCTCACCTTGTTTCCAGACACTGGGATGTAGCCGTCTTGAATCCCCCATTTTCTAATATTTGGTGGGTTGTGGTGCGTGATTTTGAGATCCTTGTAGTTGAAAGGTTCCTCACTGTTGTTGGAGCTCAGAATTATGAGGAAGGTGACTAAAGCAAATATGAATATGAGGGCAGCGGTACGACCCTGAGCCATTCCATTAGAAGTACGGAAAGAAAGAATGAGAAAAGAAACAGTTAAGTGTTGGCTCTGTGAACAAGATGGCTGTTGTGCTATAAAATAATGAATGAGGTGCATATCGTATGTACCATGTCTTATATTCTTCATTAAGAGAAAGGGGACAGTTAGGGAATCAATTGTAAATCACTTGAAGTGGAACTAGCCCCTCCAATCAGTTAACGCCAAAGAAGCTGACATCTTAGCTTCTGTTTGATCTGAACTTGCCATGGTGCTGCACATGTGATTAGTTATCACAACAGCCATTTGATGGCTTGACAATTTAGTTAAGAGTAAAAGCAACTATGACATTTAAAATTCTTGGCATGCAATAACTGTTTTTGTAAACTGTTCAATTGGTAGGTTTAGTACCACTTTAAACAAAAGCAATGTGTAATCCATTGCATGTTGCAATGTAAAAAAATGCCATACCTGGAATTCAGATTTAAGTGGTCCAAAGCGAGCTATTAAATCTCAACTCCGGAAAACCATAAGGCTCCTTTCACACTGGGGCGAGAGGTGCGCTGGCTTACTATTTTTACTGCCGCTTTACCGCTAATTTCGCTGCGCTATTTGGCCGCTGCTAGGGTGGTTTTAGCACCCGCTAGCGGCCTAGAAAGGGTTAAAACCGCTGGCAATGCGCCTTTGCAGAGGCGCATTGCTGGCGGTATAGCCACGCTGTCCCATAGATTTCAATGGGCAGGAGCAGTGAAGGAGCGGTATACACACCACTCCTTCACCGCTCCAAAGATGTGGCTAGCAGGACTTTTTTTCCCATCCTGCTAGCGCACTATAGTGCTTTTTTAGCACAATAGTGCCTGAAAACCACTCCAGTGTGAAAGGGGTGTAAGATTATTTCTTGCAGTTGGGTTGTATCCGCACTGCAAATATTCATTGCTCTTTTATGTCGGGGACACAGAAAAGTAGATTTACTTAGCTAATGCTCCACTGCAAGACCAGTCCTTGCAGCGTCTTCTCCCCTATGCTCCACTGGACATCAACAAGAACAGTGCAGGGCACTTAGCCCTTCACTGGATGTGAGGAGGCCAAGGGGCAGTCCATTGCTGGAATGTGGGGGAGCGCCATCTACTGGAGAGGTGGAGGATCAGGTAAAGACGCTTCTCCTAGACTAAATCGGCAGCATTTTATAGTTTCCTGAAGTCAGATTTGCTGCCATGCAGTTTTCCAACCAGGATATATTTATGTGCTTTTTTATATATATATATATATATATATATATATATATATATAAATATATATATATTATTTTATACAAACAAACCAAGTTGATTACTTTATTGCTGTATTTGCAGTAAGAATCCACAAAGATCTCCCGCTGGCGTAGCTTAAATGAGTTACACTACGCCGCTGTAAGTTACAACGGCGTATCCATATCTTCAAACAATTCCCGCTGTAACTTGCGGCGTAGTGTAATTGTTGCGGCGTAAGGCCGCACAATTCAAATAAGCTAGATGTGGGCGTGATTTAATGTAAATCAGCATGCGCCGTCCGTGGACATTTCCAAGTGCGCATGCGTGAAATCACGTTGAAAATAGTCAATGAAAACGACGTGAACGTAACTTACGCAAAACCCTATTCGCGAACGGTTTACGCAAACAACGTGAACGACGGAAAATTCGACGCTGGCCCGACGTCCATACTTAACATTATGTACGCCTCTATGCAGCAGGGGTAACTTTACGCCGGACATACGCTTACGCAAAAGACGTAAAAACATTGCGCCGGCCATACGTACGTTTGTGGATCGGCGGATCTAGCTCATTTGCATATTTTACGCGGACAAACAACGTAAGGGCCCCTAGCGTCCAGCGTAAATATGCAACTTAAATACGACTGCGTAAGCCGTCGTATCTAAGCAAAAAAGCGGCGTATCTTGTTTTGTGGATACAAAACAAAGATACGCCGGCGCAGATTTGAATTTATGGCGGCGTATCTGGAGATACGCCGCCGTAAATGTCTGTGGATCTGGCCCCTTGTGTATGTATGTATGTATGTATGGGAGTAGAACTTGGCTCTGCAGGTCAGTGTTATAGTGATCTACTGTAATTGTAGAGTGTATTGTGGTTGGGATATTATCATATTGTAGCGTAGAGAGCTCAGTGCGTAGAGATTATTACACTTGTGTTAGTCATCTCCCAGGTGAGTCCTATTACGGCGCTGTCATTTTCTTACATCCTTGCACCTACAGGGAAGAAAAACGTTCAGTGTAAATAATTACAGGCATAATTCATGTGCTCTCCATTCTTTAATGACATAGTAGTACTCTGATGTTTAAAGTACACTATAGGGAAGATTTACTAAAACTAGAGAGTGACAAATTGGTGCAGCTCTGTATGGTAGCCAATCGGCTTCTAACTCCAGCTTCTTTAATTAAGCTTTCACGAAAAAAACTGGAAGCTGATTGGTTTCTATGCAGAGCTGCACCAGTTATAGTACATCAACCCACATTCGTCAATCCAATCACAAAAGTTTCAATGTAATTCAAAAAGTAATTTTTAATATTAATAATATTGCAGCTTTATGTAAAATGATATCTGTGATACAACACTTAATTTAAAGCGGTATTTCACCCTAAATATAAGATCTCCCATGCGATCCAGCATACTGGCGTCAGCGCCAGTATGCTGGGTTTTTTTTTTTAATCGCACACTTACTGTATTATAGTGGAATTCCTTTTTTGTCCCCCGTGGTGGACGGCGCCAGTATAGCGCGTCACATCTTCCGAAAATACCCGATATGGACTCGGGTAATCTCGGCGAAAATGCGGCGCCTGCGCACAGACCTAGGAGCTGACTGCGCAGGCGCCGTATTTCTCCGAGTCCTACGGCTATGGCGCGTCATGCCCTCCGAAATAGGACTCGGAGAAATACGGCGCCTGCGCAGTCAGCTCCTAGGTCTGTGCGCAGGCGCCGCATTTTCGCCGAGATTACCCGAGTCCATATCGGGTATTTTAGGAAGATGTGACGAGCAATACTACAGCCGTCCACCGCGGGGGACAAAAAAGGAATTACACCATAATACAGTAAGTGTGCGATTAAAAAAAAAAAAAAACAGCATACTGGCGCTGACGCCAGTATGCTGGATCACATGGGAGATCTTATATTTAGGGTGAACCTCCGCTTTAACTGACAATTGTGCAGTCGTGCAACACTGTACTTAAATAAAATTTAGGTCCTTTTTTTCCCACATATAGAGCTTCTTTTGGTGGTATTTGATCACCTCTGTGTTGTGTTTTTTTGCGCTATAAACTAATTTTGAAAAAAAATATTTTTAACTTTTTGCTATAAAAACATATCCAATAAAAAATGTGGGTAGAAAAATAATAATCAAATAATGTATATTGACTGGTTTGCGCAAAAGTTATAGGGCCAGATTCACGTACATCGGCACATTTTTTGACTGGCGTAGCGCACCTCCTTTACGTTAGACTGCCGCAATGTAGCGGCGCAATCACCGTATTCTCGTTTTATTTGCGCAGAAATTAGCGCCTGTGCAACGTAATTTCAGAGGCGTAAGGCAGAGTAATTCAAATTGGGAAGGACGTGGGCGTGTTACATTGAAATGAGCCGTGATCCCACGCAAATGAAGGGCCGGCCGGCTCGCGCATGCGCACATGAAGCAGACCATGGTCAGCACCTCTGTGCGCATGCTCATAACTCGGGAACGGCGCAATCGGTGAAATTGGAAGTGGACCCGGGCAACTTAGTGAACTACGCAGACAGCATAAATAGACAGACACAAACGCCCTTCCTTTGCAAAAGTACATCCCTTTGTATCCCTCCCTATACAGCAAGGTGCTTTTGTTCTGTTGTTTATTAGCGTTTGTTTGTTTGTTTGTGACGTGTCTTTGAGATATTTGGGGACTGTTTTGCAGAGAGATTTTTGTCTTATGTGTTTTCTTTGTTGGTATTTTTTTTAAATTAGATTTTTGCTGAGCATTTTTTATTTTTGCTGGTCAATTTTTTTTTTTTTTGGGTTCTGTTTGTGAATGATTTTGGAATGTGGGGGTGACATTCCTGCCGGAAAAGGGGTGTCACCCTCATTTGTGGTGGAGAAGTGTTCCCCAGGTCCGTGTGAATGGTGTATGAATGTACAGTGACATAATTGGAGCCGTGGCATGGTGTTGCTGCTCACAAGTCCTGCATGGTGGGCTTGTGCCAATCCAATGTGATGAGGATGTGATGTGTCTGTGCTAGGGACCACAGTGGTGTGCATGCATGCATTCTCATTGTGCCATGATTAATGTGTGTGTTTAACGGGCAAAGATGCCTAATGTGAGCTGGCTCCTGGCTGCTCTTCCCTCAGAAGACGGGGTATCCTCGGTTAGGGGGGATTGTCTGGTTCGGGGGTCAGGTCATCACGTATGTCAATCTGCAGGCCTTTTCTTACTGCGAAGTTGTGCAGCATGCAACATGCACCAATGAGCTGGCATACAAAGTTTGGGGAATATAACCCAAATGTGCCCCTTGTGAATTTCATCTTGGCGGGGGGGGGACAGTCATGTCTGCCACCCATGTCACTCACCAACCAGCCAGCTGTCCCCATACATGTTCTGTTCGAAATCTGTGGGGATGGGGCTAGGATTGTATATGTAGCTGTCATGGGCGTCATGGGCGGTGTCATGTGTTGGGCTGGTGTTGGGCTCCTGCAGGGTTGTGGTTAATTCCAGGATGGCATGAGGGGTGAATCTGAAGATGCAAGACACCTCAGAATCACTCATGCCAAAGATGTTTATGCGTGTGTGGTATATCAAGTGAAGAGTGAAGGGCTTGTATCAGATTAGATTATTATATCCATCAAGGTTTTAAAGGGCTATTGAAAGATAGTGAGACCGTGTTTGTAATTTGTATGTATGTTATGTATTGATGTATATATGTATGTATATTTTTTTTTAAATGTTTATAAAAGCAAAGAAATTTTTTTGGGGGAAAAAAAAAAACCTCTCCCGTGCCCTCCTCCGTGCCCTCCTCCTTCTTTGCTCATCTAAAGTCAGTAGTATAGCTATGAGCATGGATGCCACTGGCATGTTGGCATACAGTTTGTTGGGCAGCAAGTGTGACTGCTCAGCTCCTCACTAACAGTGTTGCTTTAGCTGACATGTAGACGGATTGTCTAATTTTATACCACCTTTTATATGGTCTAATTTTAGACAGAACGTGCAGCTGTTGCGCACAGCGCGTAGCCTGCGCTGCATATTTGAATATCAAATCAATGGTGTGTCTAGCACAGTTTTGCGCGGACGGATGCGCCTGTCTATCGAAATTACGCGGGTCAAAAAAAAGTAGATTTCTTGCGTATCTCGTTTTGGGAAATGAATGCGCAAATTTAGACTTGCGCCGCGCATCTCCTGTAACGCCGGCGTAATCGCTCTGTGAATCTGGCCCATAGAGTCTACAAACTATATGATATTTTAATTTTTTTTTATTTTATATTTTTTACTAGTAATGGTTGAAAATTATCGTGGGAGGGGGGCGTGGCTTGGACATGGCCGAGTAGAGTCGCGTGAGAGAGGAGCTCCCGGCCACCTTCTACCTTCCCGGACACTTCTAGTTCTAATTTCTGCAGTATGCTCTCAGCCAAGAGACGGACAACTAAAAGGAACAAAAAGAAACTTAGCCCGACCACACCAGCCCCGCTTACGGGTGATATTCAGAGACTTTTCAGGCTCTCACAATCCGGGTCCCCGGAATTCAAGATGGCGGAACCTCGTGTGCCCCAACCCCAACGAGTGGAACTGGCGGGGACGGCGTCCCCGGAGAGCTCTCGGAGCCCGGTGCTCTGCCCTGGCTCCCCGGCACCTTCATCTGCTGACCCGTGGAGTGAGAGACCAGTGCCACCAACGTACAGAGCGGATCCTGAATTGCTGGCCATTTTACAAGCACTCCCCACTAAGACGGACATCGAGTCCCTGGTCGGCCGAGTAGAGGCTGCTCACAGGAAAGAGATCCAGACGGTGAAGCAGGAGGTGCAGGCCCTAAGCGCTAGACTGACAACGGGGGAATCCTCCCTGTCCTCGCTAGATATGAGACTGACAGCTTTAGAGTCCTCGTGCAGCACCCAGGCCGAGTCGGTGTTGGAACTACAGCTCCGCATGGAGGAAATTGAGGACCGGAGCAGACGGAACAATCTGCGGATGCGCGGCCTTCCAGAGGCCACGGGCCCTGTGGACTTACTGGCCACTGTGATCGACATCTTCAGAAAGGTAGCTGGGGATCACTTGCCGGAGCGGGTGGAGCTTGACCGTGTACACAGAGCGCTGGGTCCCCGCTCGTCTGATCCGGCGAGACCCCGGGACGTGATCTGCCGGCTCCACCACTACTCCCACAAAGAAGCCGTTGCCCGTGGAGCCTGGGAAGCCGGCGACCTGGAATTTGATGGGGCATCCGTGAAGATCCTGCCTGACCTCTCCAGGGCAACGCTGCAACGCCGCGCTATCCTGAGGCCGCTCCTGGACCTGGCCAGGGTATGCAATGCCACCTACCGCTGGGGATTCCCCCTGTCTGTCACGTTCACTAGAAACCAGAGATCGTTCATGCTGCGCTCACCGGATGCCCTGCCGGCGCTGTTTGTCTTCCTAGAAACGGAGCCCATTGACACGCCGGACTGGCTATGTTACCTGCCGCGTTCCCAGGGACGTCCGGGCCCCGTGAGATCACGCGCCGACCTGTTACCGAGACCGCAGGGGAGCAGGCGCCGCCAGCGCACTGTTTCACAAGAAGATCATAGGGAGGCGTGAGTACTTGCCGTAAGGCTCTGATACCTGATGTTGCTGCACCCCCGTCCTCTGATGTTGCCCACCTTCACTGTGTTGCCCGCTGTGTTACCTGCCCCCCGGCACGTTCGACGAGTCCCTGGCCCTGTTTCCTTGCCTGCCCCTATGTGTTGGCGATTATCCCTGGGTCCCGCGCGGCTGGCGGTTCGCCCCCCTTGGAGTCTCTGTGGTTACACATTGGGCCCCCCACTGGATCTCGGGATCGACCAGACTGATAGCCTAGCCCCCTTGCCCGGCGCACCACCCGTACCCTGACTGTCTGCTGCGGGTAGACTGTGCGCTCATTTCAGACGCTCCGCATTGTGTGCTCTGTCCTCCTGCCCTAAGTCCCAGAGTCCCGAACTGCTGAACTGCTGTAGGGGGGGGAGGGGTGTGGGGGTTGGAGACACCGCGCATCCCCGCCGTGCTATTACTTTGGGGGTGGGGGTCCTGCCGGAGTGGGGGACCCATCTTACCTCCAAGAGATGGGGTGGAGACCTTGTCTCTCTGGAGACTTTGCCGAGGGAGGTGGGGGGCCACCGAGGGATTCTGGCGGGTGGGGGTGGTTGTGGAGACTGATGGGTTCTTGGTGTTGTAGGGGGGGGTGGACCCCTGGTTCCGTGCGGGGTCCCCCCTCCTGCCAGTATGTATAGTTATATGTAAGTGCCTTTTGACTAGGGGGACGTTGCGCTATGGGACAGGAGAGAGGGACTGGATGTTTATGTTTTTGCTTGTTTGATCCTCTCAGGGCTGGGGAGGTGAGCGGGTAACGCCGCTGGGGTGCATTAATGTCTTTGATAAGGGGCTTTACTGTTGACTGTTCATTTCTTGTGGTTTACTGTTTTCTGTTCTCTCATTTGTGCTGGAGGGTGGATGGGAGGGATGGGAGGCCCGGGACCTCCTCCACTGGCTGTGGACCACCCCCTTCCCCCCATTAGGCCCAGTATACACCCGGTATCCCGAGAGCGTGTACACTTCAAGTCTAGAGACTTGTACATTTAGCACTAGTTTTCCTTCCCCCCTTTGGGTTTTTTTTTATTCCATTTTTTTTTTCTTTTTTTTTTTCTTTTTGGGTTTGTTTCATCTCTCTCCTCTCCCCCCCTCCCTCTTTGTCCTTACTTTTCCCTACCCCCCCCCCCCCGCCCTCTGTGGTGTATGTATATGTCCGTCTGTTTTGTTCTTCTTGTGTTGTGTTTCTATTTCTGTAAAGGCATGGCGGCCGACTCTATTAAAGTGGTGTCCCTCAACGCCAAGGGCTTGAATACTCCTGAGAATGTATGCTCCTTAATGACCTCAAGAGTCAGCGTGTGGACGTGGCCTTCATTCAGGAGACACACTTTAGGAATGATCGCCTCCCGTTTCTCCAAGGTAAGTCCTTTCCCTGGGCATACCACTCTACCAACCCGTCAGCTAAAACGAAAGGGGTCTCTATCTTGCTTTCTAGTGGGGTGCCCTGGCGCGCTCAGGCGGTCCTTCTGGACCCGGAGGGGCGGTTTGCGTTCCTTAAGGGAATGATAGGGGAGATTCAACTCACCTTTGCAACGGTGTATGCACCTAACGATCATCAGGACAGGTTCCTTTGTCACCCGTCAGCTAAAACTAAAGGGGTCTCTATCTTGCTTTCTAGTGGGGTGCCCTGGCGCGCTCAGGCGGTCCTTCTGGACCCGGAGGGGCGGTTTGCGTTCCTTAAGGGAATGATAGGGGAGATTCAACTCACCTTTGCAACGGTGTATGCACCTAACGATCATCAGGACAGGTTCCTTTGTCTTACTGTGGACAAATTATTGGAGTTTAGGGAGGGCCAGCTGATATTGGGGGGGGACTTTAACATTCCGTTGAGCCCCTCGTCGGATACCTCCGCGGGCAACTCCTCCATCCCATCAGCAGTCAGGAAACGAGTGGCGCAGACTCTACACGGGGCTCAGTTGTTGGATGTGTGGCGCCTGCAGCATTCACGAGAAAGAGATTACACTTTCTACTCCGCTCCGCATAAAGGGTACTCAAGGATCGACTTCTTCGTGATACCCCACGATCAGCTGCACTTAGTGAGCTCTACCTCTATAGGCCAGATTACCTGGTCAGACCACGCCCCTGTCTCCCTCACGTATACTCTCACTGACAGTCCCTCGCCCAGGGCTCGGTTTTGGCGTCTGAACGAGAGTCTCCTCCAGACACCAGAGGTTCTGGCGGATGTGACCACGGCGCTGACCCACTATTTTCAGGAAAACGACACTCCCGACTGCGACCCGGGCTCTCTATGGGAGGCCCATAAATCGGTCCTCCGTGGGACCCTCATTAGGCACGGCGCACAAATTAAGAGAGAGCGTAACAAACAACTTTCCGCCCTTCTCTCCAAATTAGCCTCTGTGGAGGCACGACATAAACATGCCCCCTCCCCGGCACTAGATGCCGAATTGAATTTATTGCGGACGCAAGTAACTGACCTATTATCTTTTAGAGCCAAGGCGGCATTGCAATTCTGTCGTAAGATGACGTATGAGTCAGGTGATAAGTGCGGAAGGGCTCTGGCCAGATCGGTTAAAGAGATAAAGTCTGCGGCCTACATCCCCCTGATTGTTGCCCCCGGGGACCGTAGAGCTACGACCCCAACACAAATAGCGGAGGAGTTTGGAGTTTTCTACTCCGCCCTCTATAACCTTCCGGATTCGCAGCCTCGCCAGATCGATGTGGAGGACTATATCAATGCCTCCCAGCTCCCGACGCTTCCTACGGAAGTAAGGGAGGAATTAGACGAGCCGATTACTTTGGAGGAACTGCAGGCAGCAGTAAGCTCCATGAAACAAGGCAAAGCCCCAGGCCCGGATGGGTACACCATCCAGTACTACAAGACCCTTTTTCCACTACTAGGCCCCAGGATAATGCATTTTTTTAATGTACTAGGAGCGGGTGCCGCGTTCCCCAGAGACACCCTGAGAGCCCACATATCCCTGATTCATAAGGAGGGTAAGGACCCAAGTCTGTGTGGGAGTTACAGACCTATTTCCCTTTTAAACACGGACTTGAAATTGTTCTCGAAAATCCTTGCAGCTAGGTTGGCACGACATCTCCAAACTTTGATACACCTAGATCAGGTGGGGTTCATCCCGTGTAGGGAAGCAAGGGACAATACGGTCAAGGTCCTTAACCTACTGCAGGTGGCTAACAATACCAGGGCGCCCTGTGTTTTTGTGGGCACAGACGCTGAAAAGGCTTTCGATCGGGTGGATTGGCCTTTTATGCTCTCGGTTCTCCGGCATGTCGGTCTAGGTGATAGGATGATGTGTTGGATCGGTAAGATATACTCACATCCTACAGCGCAAGTGAAAGCCAACGGGGTGCTCTCAGCCCCTTTCCCGATCGGGAATGGAACAAGACAGGGCTGCCCGCTGTCCCCTCTCCTCTTTGCCCTGTCGCTAGAACCATTCCTCTGCAAAGTCAGACTGAATCCAGACATTACCGGACTGCAAGTCGGCGACTCCCACTGTAAAATATCGGCCTATGCTGACGACCTGCTTTTCTCTCTGTCCAACCCGATGATTTCTTTGCCAAATCTTCTCAGAGAGTTTGGGGTATATGGAGCCCTCTCCCATTTGAAAATTAACCTCTCCAAGTCAGAAGCGATGGGGGTCGCGGTCCCCTCCTACATGTTGGGGGCCTTGAAATCTAGCTTTCGTTTTAATTGGACCGACACTGCGCTAAAGTACCTAGGCACTCTCATCCCACCCAACATAGCGGATACGTTCAACCTTAACTTTCCCCCCCTGTTGACCAGGATTCGTATCCTCCTAGACAAATGGCACACAGGCATACACTCCTGGTTTGGCAGGTGTAACCTCATTAAAATGAGTGTCTTGCCTAAACTACTTTACCTTATTCAGGCCCTGCCCGTCCAGATACCCCCCTCGTATTTCAGACAAGTCCAAGCTCTTTTCACCCGGTTTATCTGGGCACACAAAAAGCCCAGACTCAGTAAGACACAAATGACTCTCCCCAAAAGTAACGGCGGCTTAGCGGTACCGGACATCCGCCAGTATTACCTGGCCTCTCACCTGGGGCGAGTGGTGGACTGGAGGCGTAACGCCTCGGCCAAGCTTTGGGTACAAATCGAACAGTCCCAATCTCGAATACCTCTGAGGGGCACCCTGTGGTGCTATAAAGACCTGCCCCTTGAAGTCAGATCGCACCCACTCATAGGCACCTCTCTGAGGCACGGCCACCTGGCGGCCAACCAGACATCCCTCACGTCCAAGAACTCTCCGCTACTCCCCGTACTGGGCCATCCTAAGTTCGAACCGGGTCTTCATCCGGCAGAATACCCTACTCTGAAGGATGCGGGTCTTGACCACCAGCGGGAAGTGGCCTTCCATTTTGGAACTGACCGCGGAGACGGGACCCTTTCGACTACCCTTCTGGAAAGCGTTGAAATTGCATCACTTCCTGCACTCTATTCCTGACCCCCAAGACTTTGCCAGGTCCGCTGACCTCTTTTGAGGAACTATGCACGGGCCCGGACACGATAGCCCACATACTATCTCAAACGTATGCCCTACTAAACACTCCCAGGGAACAACCGCGCTTGCTCTGCCTGGTCCGATGGGAATCAGACCTAAACTGTACGTTCTCAGCTGTCCAAATGCAGCGTATCATACGCTTCGCTCTCAAATCCTCTTTGAGCACCAAGATCCAAGAGACAAATTTCAAACTGTTCTCCCGGTGGTATCTGACGCCGTCCAGACTACACAGATGCTTCCCGTCAGCGTCAAACTGTTGTTGGCGCTGCGGAGAGGAGGAGGGGTCGCTGATGCATATTTTCTTGTCCTGCCCCCGATTGAGAGATTTTTGGGGGGAGGTCCGTCGTATTACACAGACCTTTACGGAATATGTTATTCCGGATGAGGCCGCGTTTTTCCTCCTACACCATTCAAAGATTCCCACCAAAACGTACCAGAAGTCACTGATACGTCACCTGCTTAATTCTGCAAAGGCATGTATACCCCTGTATTGGAAGCAGCAATCGCCCCCGTCTGTCGCTCACTGGATGAGGAAGGTGGAGAAGGTGCGGAGAATGGAGGACTTGATCCTCACTGCGCAGCACAGGGAGGAGGTGCACAAAAAGACCTGGGATATATGGACCATCTTTGTCTTCTCTGAGAAGGGACAACGTCTCTTGGGATCTTAGATTGATAGGTCACAGACCTTGGACTCGCGCTCTATGGGCGCTGCTATGCCTTTCCCCCCCTTCCCCCCCTGTATGTGTTATCCCCTCCCCAGCCCCCCCCCCAAAGGGGAACTTCTTCCTTTTCTTTAATTCCTTGTGTTTTCTCCTTCCCTTCACCTTGGTATGTTCTTTGTTTGTCCTCTCTTTGTCTGTCCCCCCCCTCTTTTTTTTTTCTTCCTTCTTCTTCTGGGTTCTATTTTTTTTTATTTTATTAAGTTTTCAATTTCTTAAGTGTAAGTTCGGAAAAGGTGAAAAGGAAAGGGGAGGACGCCCTAGGCCTAAGAACGTGTTTATGGAGCCTAACTTATGAGCGCGGCCCCCCATGGGGCCACAGGGTCCACGGTCTTTCGCCATCATGGTTACTGACATGATACTGTTCGTTTCTAGCGACTGTGTACCCTTAGCATGTTGTATTATATTCTTGCTTTTCGCATTATTCTTGTAATGTAGGGGGCCTCCCCCCTTTTTTTGTGGTGTTCAATAAAAACAAATATTTGCAAAAAAGAAAATTATCGTGGGAATCCGATAATGCAGCAGCCATTATGACACTTTTTGGTGACCAGTGACACTAATACAGTGATCAGTGCTAAAAATATGCACTGTCACTATACTAATGACACTGGCTGGGAAGGGGTTAACATCAGGAGCATCAAAGGGTTAACTGTGTGGCTAGCTAGTGTTCTTGTGTACAGTGTGGTAGGTGTTTTTACAAGGGGAAGGCATGGATTCTAGTCCTTTCTTTGCAGGAACACAGGATCCATGCCTTCCCTACTGACAGAACGGTGATCTGCCTTGTTTATATAGGCAGATCTCTGTTCTGTCTCTGTGCTGGATAATTGGCGGGTGCCGGCAGACATTGAGTCCTGCAGATCAGCTCCCACTGTATATAATTTCAGTAGTAGTGCCACCTTGTTCAAGATGGCGTTGGTCTTGGTTGTTATGGTAACCTACAATAACATATCGTCATATGAAATCATCAATTACATAGTAATTAGACACACACCCACTTTTGGAATAAGATAAAAGTAGCAACTGATATAGCAGTGGGGAACTCTCTGGGTCTCTAAGGTCGGAAAAGCTGAAGAGATCTCTCTGGAGACTGAAGCTGAAAGAGGAGATCTTGAAACGCAAAGATGTAGGGGGTTTAAAGAAGTCCCTTTTGGGACTTTGCTTCTCAAAAAGACAGAACCTGGTAAAGTATAAATCTTTTAATGTATACCTTTTTAGGTAATTGAAGTTTGGTTGAACATATGCTTGACTAATCCAATCTATAGTTAGATCAGTTTTGGAGCGATGTAAATTCTAACTGCAGTATGAATTGATTTCACTTCTAAAACAAGAGAGATGCATATGTTGTTATCTCAAAATACTGACTTCAAAGTCTTAAAATTAGATTGGTTATAATATATGTTAAACCATATATTCATTCTAAATCTAAAATATAAGCTTTGATCATTATTGTTCATAATATAATTTTTTTGTTTATGCATTTAATGAACGAATGAATGAATGAAAAACGTATATAGCGCAGCACATGCGAACTAAATCGCCTCTGGGCGCTTGTTGTTCCTTGACATCAAAAGAGATGAGTTTTGATGTTTCTTCTGAAGGTCGGGTGGTTTTCCTCCAACCGAATGCTGGTTGGTAAAGGGTTCCATAGTCTGGGACCTTGGAGCGGAAATCTTCTTCCTCCTTTGGACTTGAATTTGGCTTTGGGTATTTGGAGCAGATTATGGTTGGTGGATCGCAGAACGCGATTGGAGTTGTGAGCTTTTATCTTTTCGCATAGATATTGGGGGGCCTTCCCATGGATGCACTTATGCGTCAGACAGAGTGCTTTAAAAGCAATTCTGTCTTTTACTGGTAACCAATGAAGGGTTCTCAGCGAAGGTGAGATTGATTCCCATGTTTTTTTTCCAGTCACAAGTCTGGCGGCTGTATTTTGAACGACTTGCAGATGAGAGATTTTGTACTTTGGGAGTCCGAGGTAAAGGGCATTTGCGAAGTCCAGTCTGGAGTTCACAGTTGTTCCCACCACGACTGCTACGTCTTCTTTAGAAATAAATGGAATAAGTCTGCGTAGTAGGCGCAGCAGATGGTGAGATCCGCTGACTACTGACCCTATTTGTGCGTCCATTGTCATGTAGGTGTCGAAAATGACCCCGAGACTTTTAACTTTGGAGCTAGGGGTGATAATTTGGCCCAGAATGGGCCGAGGTGTCCAGGTTGTTGCCAGTTGATTCTTACGACTGGCGTGAAACAGAAGAAGTTCTGTTTTGGAACTGTTGAGTTTAACATAACTCTTTGTTATCCAGTTTTCTATCAAAGAGAGACATTTCTCTAAACTGAGATGATGATCCTTTTTGTTGCAGATGCGAAAATACAGTTGCGTGTCGTCTGCAAATGAGTGATAAAGCAGTTTTTGGCTACTGATGATTTCAAAGAGAGGGCGAAGATAGATGTTGAAGAGCACCGGCGACAGAGGGGATCCCTGAGGGACTCTGCATGACACCGTGCGTTTTTCAGAAGTGAAAGGTCCCAATTTCACTATTTGTGATCGGTTTTCCAGAAAGGAGGAGAACCATGATAGATCACCTTCTGCGACTCTGGCTACTTCAGCTAGCCGAGTCAGTAACAGTTTGTGGTCTACCGTGTTGAAGGCTGCGCTTAGGTCCAACAGTACTAGAAGAGAATATTCTCCTTCCTCTGCAGCCTCGAGGGAGTCATCCCATATTTTGAGCAATGCTGTTTCTGTCCCGTGTCCGGGACGGAAGCCCGATTGAAGTGGATCAAGTAGATTATGGGTATCTAGATGCTGTTGCAGCTGTTGTACCACTACTTTCTCCATTACCTTGGAGAGAACGTTTAGGCCTGTTATGGGACGGCGGTGAATTGGGTCCTTGGGGTCTAGGGTGGGTTTCTTTAAGATGGGTTGGATTGTGCCCTCTTTCAACTGGGAGGGCACTATGCCTTCCTTGAATGATTGGTTTATAAGCTGCGTGATAGGCGGTGCCATGATATTGGCACATTCCTTCAGCAGTTTGGTGGGGATGATATCATTGGGCGCTGTGCTGTTTCGCAAAGTACCGATGATATTTTTAGTGGCATCGATGGAGATGGGTTCCAGAGTGAACTTCGTTGATTGTAGTAAATTTCTATGGGTGTTGTGTAAATGATTGAGGGGGGGGGGGGGTTGAGGGGGATATTGTTTTGCTGAATGCTTTCCCGGATTTTCCCAATTTTACTGATGAAGTAATCCGATAATTCATTACAGAATTCTTGGGTATCTGAATTGGGGGCTTCAAGACAGTCTGGATTCATGGTATGAGTGACCAGCTTGAAGAGTTTGCGGGGGTGGTTTATGGCATTGGTGATGGCAGTGGAAAAGTGATATTTTTTGACTTTGAAGATTTATTTGTGGTATTTTCTTGTTATTGCCTTGTAGATGGTGAGATTTTCCTCTGAAGCGCTTCTTTTCCAGGCGGCTTCCGCCCTTCTGCGTTCTTGCTTCAGTAACGACAGCTGGTTGTTGAACCAGCCGGCGTTGTTTTTTCGGATGCAGGTTTTGCATTTTGGCGCTATTAAGTTGGCTGACTGTAATAGGGCTGTGTTTATGTCATCCAGTGTTTCGGAGGCAGTTTGAAGTGGTTGGATTGTTTTTATTTTATTACCTAATGTAGATTTGAAGACTTCCGAATGGAGCTTCTTCTGAGATCTAGTCCAGTGTGTTGTCACTGGTTTAGGTGTTTTTATTAATGGGGGAAATTTGGAAATTATGAATTTAATTGCATGGTGATCTGTCCATGGCAACAGTTCATTTTCCAAAATGTTTATTTCCAGATCTTGTCTGAAAATTAGATCGAGCGTGTGACCTGAAGCATGTGTGGGGCCACATACTAATTTTTGTAGCCCTAATCCTTCAAGGTGGTCAATACAGGCGTCGGCAACGGGATCCTGTGAGGAGTTGGCCCAGAGATTGAAGTCCCCGAGCAGCAAAAGGTTTTTGCATTTAAGGGTGTAGGTGGAGATAAATTCCGTCAGTGATGCTAGAAGCTGCGATTTTGGCCTGGTTGGTCTATAGCAGAGAAGAATACGGACGGTCTCCTGGGGGTTTGTTTGCAGTTGCAGAGTAAGTGTTTCCATGAATGGAAGCGAGTACTGAAGGGCTGGTTTGGTGATCGCGAGGTGAGTCTTGTGGATCACCGCCAGGCCTCCCCCTCTTTGCCCTATTCTGTTTTCTGTTACAATGCGATCATTTGCTGGCACCAGTTCACTTAGAATGGTGTTACAGTCGGCTGTGAGCCAGCTTTCTGTAATAAAGAGGCAGTCTAAATCGCATTGTAGGATGAAATCATGGATTTCTAGTCGGTGTTTTACTGCCGATCTTGTGTTGACCAAAGCGCATAATATGCGCTTAGGTTGGGATAGATGCTTATGATATTTGAATGTCGGTTGTCGCTTAATTCCTAAAAGTTGCTCACTTCTTAGCGCTTTTTTCATGACAACCAATAAGTTTGCGGCGAATGCAGAGTAACTAAGTTTACCCATGGTCGCAGAAAAAATGCCGGGAGAGTTCTATTGGCGGGAGATGGTGATGGGTGGGAAGAGATCCAAGTGGGACGCCACTCGTCAAATCCTCCCTCCCCGTTTTTGATCCAGAGGAAGACAAAAAACCCCAGGGGTGCTGGCCAATCTGCAATAACTGGGGAAAAAAATCCTTCCTGACCCCACAACAGGCGATCGGGAAAACCTGGATCAAATACTGAAAAATTCACTAATTCTGAAAGGAACGGGCTATGGCAGGGAGGTGGGGGTGAGTGGTATTGCTATTTGTGCAATCGTTTGGGTGTACCAAGATGGCCGCCGACTGGGACTAGGCCTGAGCTGGGGGCTAGGGTACTTGGGATAGCTGGGGGGTGAGCGGTGGAGCTCCTGGGGGACCGTGAGGAGTCCTGGTGTGGCTGGGGCTTTTATTGGGGGGCAATTAATCCGTTTAGGCCAGAAGTGAGCATGCCGCTAGGCCTCGGCTAAAGCCGGGGGCTTTCCTATGTGCGGCCGCTGCGATCTTGTTCCAGAAGTTCGGGGGGGTTGCGGGGAAGTGGTATGGCTGTTACTGCCGCTTTACCCGGACAGGAAAGCCGCGGTCTATCCTAAAAATGACGGCCACAGCTCGCCTCCAGGCAGCTGGTCGGAGGATGGATAGGCGGTCGGGCAAAAACCGGGGCTTACCTGTAGGCAGGAGCCTGTGGGGAAAGCTGCCGACAAGCTGATAGAAGCCGGGGGAGAGAGAAAGACAGCTGGGTCCAGGGACCTGGCAGCGGTGGTGCGTGCTTGGAGTGCTGCAAGCAGGGAGGCCGGAAGACCCTTCCTGACTGATCTAGCCCTGAGGAGAGCCGCAACTGACCCTAAGGTGAGGCAGACTCGTGTGAGAGAGTCCTGCCTCACCACTAGCTAGCAGCCTTCCTGTGAACTGTGTCTGAGGACTGTTTCAACGACGGCTGATCAACCATCAATTTGGAGACCAGTGACCTAGGGGTCTCCTCTTTCAGAGTGTAAGGTCCCTTTCACACGGGGTGGATCAGTAATGATCTGCCTCCGTATGCTCAGAGGGGATCGCTCCGTTGATCCCCGCTGAGCCCTGTCTTTTCCCCGCTCTCCTCTATGTGGGGATCAGATGAACACGAACCGTATGTCAGTGTTCATCAGATCCAATTCGCAGACAGAAGGAAAAATAGGGTTTTCTTCCGTCTGCAGAATCGGATCTTTGTAGAGGCGGACGAGATCGGGTGTCAGCGGATGTTAATCCGCTATCACCCGCAATCTCATAGGGACCAATGAATGTCCCTTTTTCATCCGCAAACGGATGGATGAAAAAGCGGACATACGGTCTGCACGTGTGAAAGGGGCCTAAGAAGAAGGTCTGTTTATTTATAGAAGAGATTACACTGTAGCTAATGCTGGCCATACACTATATGAAAATTTGGCCAAAAATCGGTCGTAAAGAAAGATCTTTCGTTTTTGTAAATCGGAAATCGTTTGGACGTTTTTGAGCCAAGTTTGGACATTTTCTGACCAACGAACGATAAATCTGAAGGTTAATGTGTTTCCCGTCCGAACTTTCTGCACTAGGTATATTTTTGTCCACTGAACGATTTATCGGCCATTACATGATGGCACTATCGTTTGCACTCACGAAAGAACTTTCGTTTTTCGAAAGTTCGTTCGGACGATTTTTCGTGGAGTGTATGGCCAGCATAAGATAAAGAACATTTGTTTACACTTATACACACTCGGATATCTGATGGAATTTAATCCGATTTATTTTTTCGTCGGATAGTCGATGAAGCTGACTTTCATCAGTCTTGCCTACACACCATCAGTCAAAATTCCGACCGTGTCCAACGCAGTGACGTAAAACACTAGGACGTGCTGAGAAAAATTAAGTTCATTGCTTGCGAGCATGCGTCGACTTGATTCTGAGTATGCATGCTTTTTTCTCTGATGGAGTTCCACACAGACGATCGTTTTCTTATCCATAGGAAAATTTTAAAACGTGTTCTATTTTTTTTTTACCGTTGGAAAACAAACCGATGGGGCCCACACACGATCAGTTTGTCCGATGAAAACGGTCCGTTTTCATCAGACAAACCAATCGTGTGTACAGGGCTTAAGTCCGTGAAGTCACGGAAGATATTCACAGGTTACCAAGTCTGAAACATACCCAGTTATTCAAGAATTGAAATGTGGTCTTTTGTTAAAAGAATTTGAATAGAAATGTGAATAATATTATCTTCATAACCATTTATCTTTGATATGTAGAAGTATATCCATTTATTTGTATCATCACGAAATATACCTGATATTTGATATTTAACTTGCACTGTATTATTAGTAAATAAATATATTTTTTTAGCACATCATTCGTGTCACTTATCTTCAAAATAGCGGGGATAAACTAACTTGAATTTCTTGTTGATATTGTAGGAAATTGTAAATCTCCCAAAAACAAGATTTGCATATTTTCATAAATACAATACTATTTTATTATTTCAGTATAAACATTCTGACAACACAGAATCAATGCAGACATGTTTCGGCCATTACAGCCTTATTCATAGCTAGGAGTAAGGCTGTAATAGCCGAAACATGTCAGCATTGATTCTGTGTGTATGATGTAGTCAAATAAACGATACTACTAAGGAACTATGAAGTCGCCGGCTGAATTCCTGCTTTAATTGTTAATGATGCATGGTGTTTTAGGAAGCTAAATGTCATTTAGGACCAGTTCACACTAGAAAATGTGTTGGAAAAGTGCATTCAAAGAGCACCACATTCAAAACGCACTGCCTTTGAGATCTGTTGCCAATACATTATTAACAGCACCCCAAACGCAGATCACAAACCCAGTGTGCTTGCGGCCATCAGATTGCATAGTACTGCAGTATCATGCAATTTGGTGGGGCACTTTTTTTTTAAATAGTGCATGCTTTTCTTTTTATGCAATTTGCAATCTATCCAAATGAAAGAGATGCAAAATCATACTGCAGGGGAATGCACAGTAATTCTGGTGTGAACTGACCATCAGTTAGGGCTTACATTTGATTTAAACAAGAATATCCAAGAAACGAAACATCTTTGAATGAATCCCCTCAATGTGAGGTAATATTTAATATTCACTAATTGGTACCTAGCGATGTGCCCAGATCTTCAGAACTTATTTTTTGTCTGGTTTTATACAGTGGTTGCGCTTAACTATCCCTCTATATTACAGGTGTCAAACACCAGGCCCGCAGGCCCAATCCGGCCCTCCAGGCCATTTCATGTAGCCCTCACCCCCCCCCTTGTTTCAGCAGTCAGCAACGGAGAAGACAGGACTCCACCAAATCCTGCACTTCTCTCTCCAGCCCTCCTGGGAGCAGCCCAAGGCAAGGGGGCAGTGGCGGCTGGTGCTCAAAATTTTTGGGGGGGCGCAAACGAAAAAAAAAAAATATTGCAGCCTCACTGTGCCCATCACATGCAGCCACTGTGCCATGCCACCAAATGCAGCCACTGTGCCACCAAATGCAGCCACTGTGCCATGCCACCAAATGCAGCCACTGTGCCATCAATTGTCACCACTGTGCCATGCCATCAAACGCAGCAACTGTGCCATCAATTGTCACCACTGTGCCATGCAACACAGCAACTGTGCCATCAATTGTCACCACTGTGCCATGCCACACAGCAACTGTGCCATCAATTGTCACCACTGTGCCATGCCATCATATGCAGTCACTGTGCCATCAATTGTCACCACTGTGCCATGCCATCAAACGCCACCACTGTGCCATCAATTGTCACCACTGTGCCATGCCATCAAACGCCACCACTGTGCCATCAATTGTCACCAATGTGCCATGCCATCAAACACAGCTACTGTGCCCATCAATTGTCACCAATGTGCCATGCCATCATATGCAGTCACTGTGCCATCAATTGTCACCAATTGTGCCATGCCATAAAACGCCACCACTGTGCCATCAATTGTCACCAATGTGCCATGCCATCAAAAGCAGCTACTGTGTCCATCAATTGTCACCACTGTGCCATGCCATCAAATGCAGTCACTGTGCCATCAATTGTCACCACTGTGCCATGCCATCAAACGCAGTCACTGTGCCATCAATTGTCACCTCTGTGCCATGCCATCAAATGCAGTCACTGTGCCATCAATTGTCACCACTGTGCCATGCCACCAAACGCCACCACTGTGCCATCAATTGTCACCACTGTGCCATGCCATCAAATGCCACCACTGTGCCATCAATTGTCACCACTGTGCCATGCCATCATATGCAGTCACTGTGCCATCAATTGTCACCACTGTGCCATGCCATCATATTCAGTCACTGTGCCATCAATTGTCACCACTGTGCCCCATGCCACTGTGCTCATTGTCGCCTCTGTGCCCCATGATGCCACTGTGCCCCATGATGCCACTGTGCCCCATGCCACTGTGCCCCATGATGCCACTGTGCCCCATGATGCCACTGTGCCCCATGATGCCACTGTGCCCCATGATGCCACTGTGCCCCATGATGCCACTGTGCCCCGTGCTGCCATTGTGCCTCGTGCTGCCATTGTGCCCCATGCTGCCACTGTTCCCCATGCTGCCCCTTTCCCTGTAAAAAAAATCACTTACCTGACGCTTCCATGTCCTCCCTCGATGTCTTCTGCCGCCGTGGAGAAGCTTCAGCCAATCAGGTTCCTGAAAACCAGAATCCGGGAACCTGATTGGCTGAAACGGCTGTCAGTCTAATGCAAGGACCGCAGGTTGCCTGCGCTCCGAGCATAGACTTCCGAGAGCCGGAGGGCGGCACTGGAAAAGCCTATCAGAGCCGCTGGCTTTGATAGGCAGTTCCCTCAGCCAACCAGCTGCCGCTATTCGGGTAACCGGCGTCCCATGTCCGGTTATACGAATAGACCAGGCAGCTGGCAACAGTAACACACGTCCAATGCATAGCATTGAACGTGTGTTACTTGCGAGAGGGGGTGGCGCTGCAGCGCCCTCTATAGACGGCCGCCAGAACTTCGGCTAAAATGTCAAAATGACATTTTAGCCGAATAAAAGTTCTTAAAGGGCCCGTTTTTTTTAATTTTTTTAATTTTTTTATTGTGACTGCGGGAGGGGGGGGCGGCGCCCGTGCGCCCATATGGACGGGCCGCCACTGCAAGGGGGTGCACTGATGTAAGAGATAGTGGGGGGGATGCCCGACTTCTGATGGTTAGAGGGTTGCTAACTTTTCTCAAGAGTGGTTAAAGACTCACTCCACCTTTTGGCTACAGTGAGAAAGAGTTAACATTTCCATCTGTTTTTTTGTTTCTAGCTGGGACCAAAGTATGCTGTTTGGTTTTCTCCGAAGACAGGAAGTCATAGAGAGCAATACATACCACATCCTGTCTTATATCTATATAAATGCCAGAGAACTGGCTTGGGTGACTGCCAGCTTGCTTAACTAAAGTCACTGACTAGAAACAAGGAGGCAGATATAGAGTTTTAACTTTTAGAATCTGGATATTTGTTCTGGATCAGTGACTAAAAGTATTGAATGCAGTGGATTGGCAGTATAGACAGGCAATTAGCATTTTCAAAAGGAGTTTAGCAATAAAGACAGGCAGAGTGGTTTCAGTTCCCGCTACTGGCTAAATAAATCCTCTTAATACTTAAAGCGGTGGTCCACTGATTTTTTTGATTTTAAAAGTCAGTAGCTAAAAATACACCAGCTGCTGACTTTTAAAAGAAGGACACTTACCTGTCTAGTGCGCCCGTGATGTCGGCACTTGAAGCCATCTTTGGAAAGGAAATCAGAGTGCTGATCTCGATCCCAACGATCACTCTTTTGATGAACTGGAATGCAGACTGAGATCCAGGTCTTTGGGTTCATTTTCCCAGTACTTGATCTCACAAATGTTCTTTTGGCTAAATACTTGCAAATTGCCAAAGACACTCCAAATTATTGTGTAAAATGTTCCCAGAAGACCTGTGATGGCCAGGTATCCACACATTTTTGGCCATATAGTAAACGTGCATACTCTCCAACTACCCTTAATTCAGCAGGACTATCTGGAGATTCAAATATGATCCCAATGATCTCAGCCATGTCCCAGAACCGAGCATTGGAACACTTGTTCCTGCACTGGACTCCAGGATCTATAGAAGCACTGCCACGTAAAGGGATCTCCTGCCTGACAGGAGCTACATACTTCCAGCAGTGACGTCACCACACAGGCAGCAGCATTGGACAAGGATCTATGGCACTGATAACTACTGTAAACTATTGCTAATTATATTTTTGTTTGACCAATAATTCCTACTTATGCCTTGAGTGGGAACTCAATGACCACCAGTGCTTAGTGCTTACCAATGCCTTGGTGTGAGGGAAGATTCCACTGACCACTAATGCTTATGCCTTTCTAAATAGGTTCCTTTAAGCTAGTGCATTGTTGGTTCACTTACCTTTTCCTTCCATTTCCCTTCTAAATGTTTTTTTTTTCTTTTGTCTGAATTTCTCACTTCCTGTTCCTCCTAAGTAAGGTGTTCAGTAAGTAAGAAACAGGAAGTGAGAAATTCAAACACAGAAAAAAAACATTTATTTAGAAAATAAAAGATGAACCTTTACAACCCGTTTAACTTGATTTAAATCATAAAGAGCATCTGTCATCTCTGTCCCGCAGCGGCTCCTCTTCTGACACGCTGTTAACTCAGTGACCGTCCCATTCACTTTAACCACTTAAGGACCGCCTACTGCACATTTACGTCGGCAGAATGGCACGGCTGGGCACATCAACGTATATATACGTTGATTTTAGTACCCAGCCGTGGGTCGCGGGCGCGCGCCCGCGACCCGGTCCGAAGCTCCAGGACCGGGACCGCGGGATTCGCGGACCCGATCGCCGCTGCACTGCGGCAATCCGTCCCTGGAGCGGAAGAACGGGGAGAGCCGTGTGTACACACGGCTTCCCCGTGCTTCTCTGTGGCTGTAGCATCGATCGCGTCATCCCTGTGATAGGGGGACGCGATCGATGACGTCACACCTACAGCCACACCCCCTACAGTAGTAAACAAAGCACATAGTCACACATCCCCTACAGCGCCACCTGTGGTTAACTCCCAAACTGCAACTGTCATTTCCACAGTAAACAATGCAAATTTAAATGCATTTTTTTCTGTGAAAATGACAATTGTCCCAAAAATTTGTCAAAATTGTCCGAAGTGTCCGCCATATTGTCGCAGTCACGAAAAAAATGGCTGATCGCCGCTATTAGTAGTAAAAAAAAAATGATTAATAAAAACGCAATAAAACTATTCCTTATTTTGTAAACGCTATAAATTTTGCGAAAACCAACTGATAAACGCTTATTGCGATTTTTTTTTACCAAAAATAGGTAGAAGAATACGTATCGGCCTAAACTGAGGAAAAAAAATGTTTTTTTATATATTTTGGGGGATTTTTATTATAGCAAAAAGTAAAAAATATTGCATTTTTTTTTTAATTGTCGCTCTATTTTTGTTTATAGCGCAAAAAATAAAAACCGCAGAGGTGATCAAATACCACCAAAAGAAATCTCTATTTGTGGAGAAAAAAGGACGCCAATTTTGTTTGGGAGCCACGTCGCACGACCGCGCAATTGTCAGTTAAAGCAACGCAGTGCCGAATCGCAAAAAGGGGCAAGGTCCTTTACCTGCATTTTGGTCCGGGTCTTAAGTGGTTAATGGGATGGCTGGTGATGTGGCAGTGACACAAGAAGGTGAGGGACGTGGTGGCAGTAGGTAAGTGGATGCCCACTAACGGGCGCTGCCATGATGGATCTGAAATGACAGGTGCTCTTTAAATGTAAGGACTCATTCTTGCTTGTGTTAGTTTTCTATTTAGAATAATAAGCTGTCAGGTTAGTAAAACAGCGATATCAGAACCAATTCAATCATACAGTTTTTAGTGTACATAGATTTGCAAAACTATGGGATAAAGGAATATTCTTGAATTTTGTTTTATCTCATGGTTACTGTGAAATTGTGTGAATGCATCAATGCAGTGCATGTTATCTATGGATTCATTGAATGAGTTTACCAAAAATTTGAATTATTGCAGAATATACAGCCTTGTGCTACATAACTAAGATCCATTTCATGCTGAATAAACTAAATTATTAATGTATCTTAAAAAGAAAACTATCTTTAGATAGATATTTACTCCAAAAGCATTTTATTAAAATTAATTTGATAAAAATCTCAAACAAATTTTTAAATAAAAATATTTAAATAAATAAAATCAGATTTTTATTTTTATTTTTATTTTTTAAATCATTTAGCATTTATATCCACCCTGCTTGGGGGTGAAGGGAGATTCCACTGACCATTAAAACTTACCAATGTCTTGGGGGGTGGGGGAAGATATACCATTGACCATCAATCCTGACTAATGCCATCAACCACCAATTTTGTGTGTGTGTGGTTGGCGCAAGTGGAATATCCTGTGATTAGTGGGTGTGCTGCAATTTAGAAAAAACTGGGTCTGTTTACCAATCTGGTATCCTTTCCCATATAGATTTTGGGTGTGTAGTGAAAATTGCGCTTCCCTAAATTAAAGCGGATCTCCACCCTAAAGTGAAGATCCGCTGATCGGAACCCTCCCCCCCTCCGGTGTCACATTTGACACCTTTCAGGGGGGAGGGGGGTGCAGATACCTGTCTAAAGACAGGTATCCGCACCCACTTCCGGCCCGCAGTCTCGGGCAAAAGACGGGCTTTTCCCGTTGTGTGCTGGGAACTCTCAGCTCCCAGCACACAGCGGGAGCCAATCGCGGGCGCAGCGCGACTCGCGCATGCGCCGTAGGGAACCGGGCAGTGAAGCCGGAGCGCTTCACTTCCTGGTTCCCTCGCCGTGGATGGAGGGGAGAACGGCAGGGTGACGAGCGATCGCTCATCCTCTGCTGCGGACGCCGCTGGACTCCAGGACAGGTAAGTGTCCTAATATTAAAAGTCAGCAGCTGCAGTATTTGTTGCTGCTGGCTTTTAATATTTTTTTATGGTGAACCATCCGCTTTAATGTTGCTAAATGGTTTGTATTTACCTCCTTAGGCCACTAGGTGGTGCAATTTCTTACAAAGGTGATACACTCCACTGTGCTCAAATTATAATAAATTACAAGAAAATATATACATCAACTGTGAAAAAAAAAACATGGAAAAAACCTTGTAAGGTGATACACTGAAAACCCTGTATCTCTATTTATACACAAGTTATCATCCCATAGATATAGGTTTCAAAATTCTTAAACAGTTCATAAAGTGAATACTCCAATTATTCCCTCTTCTTATGTGATAGTTTTGCTTGTGCCGGTGTGTTCCTTTAAGGTGTGTGCAGGTTATCACCAAACCGTCACCATTCAGTGCTATCCCGTCACCTTCAGAAATGGTCACTCACCAGATATTAAATCAACCAGAGCCTGTGGTTCATTCGCCAGGATAACCAATCCTATTAGGACTTTCCTTTTTACTGTTGGGTACTTCAAATGTGGAATGCCATCACCTCCTGTGGAAGCTCACATAAAAAGAATGGTGCTCCACATGGTGTAGTATGTTAAAATAATATTCATTATAATATCAAAAAGATATTGCACTCACATTTGGTTGTGCCTATGTGCCGGCACTAAGCTTCTCCAGCAGTGTATGCATCAAAATATGGGTAGGTAAACTAAGCCGTGTTCCTTATGGTCTCCCAACCGTCTTACAGCCTGTGTGGTTCAGCAGCCTTAGAGAAGCTTAGTGCCGGAACATGGGCACAACCAAATGTGAGTGCAATATCTTTTTGATTTTATAATGAATATTATTTTAACATACTACACCATGTGGAGCACCATTCTTTTTACGTGAGCTTCCACAGGAGGTGATGGCATTCCACATTTGAAGTACCCAACAGTAAAAAGGAAAGTCCTAATAGGATTGGTTATCCTGGCGAATGAACCACAGGCTCTGGTTGATTTAATATCTGGTGAGTGACCATTTCTGAAGGTGACGGGATAGCACTGAATGGTGACGGTTTGGTGATAACCTGCACACACCTTAAAGGAACACACCGGCACAAGCAAAACTATCACATAAGAAGAGGGAATAATTGGAGTATTAACTTTATGAACTGTTTAAGAATTTTGAAACATATATCTATGGGATGATAACTTGTGTATAAATAGAGATACAGGGTTTTCAGTGTATCACCTTACAAGGTTTTTTCATGTTTTTTTTCACAGTTGATGTATATATTTTCTTGTAATTTATTATAATTTGAGCACAGTGGAGTGTATTACCTTTGTAAGAAATTGCACCACCTAGTGTCCTAAGGAGGTAAACACAAACCATTTAGCAACATTAATTTAGGGAAGCGCAATTTTCACTACACACCCAACATCGACCACCAATGCTGACTAATGTCTTAGGGGTGAGGGAAGATATACCATTGACCACCAATCCTGACTAATGCCTTTGGGGATGAGGGAAGATATACCATTGACCACCAATGCTGATTAATGCCTTTGGGGATGAGGGAAGATGTACCATTGACCACCAATGCTGACTAATGCCTTGGGGGGTGAGAAAGGATATACTATTGACCACCAATGCTGACTATTGCTGTGGGGGTGAGGGAAGTTCCTACTGACTACCAAAGCTTGAGGGGGGAATCCTATTACCACCAAAGCCTTGGGGTTTAGGGAAGACACCATTGACCACCAATGCTGACTAATGCATTTTGTGTGAGGGAAGACTCTACTAATCACCAATGTTTAATAATGCCTTGGGGGTGAGGGAAGATACCACTGACCACCAATGCCTACTATTGCCTTGAGGGTGAGGGACGTTCCTACTAACTACCAAAGCTTGAAGGGGGAATCATATTTCCACCAAAGCCTTGGGGTTGAGGGAAGATACCATTGACCACCAATGCTGACTAATGTCTTGGGGTGAGGGAAGACACCATCAACAGCCAATGCTGACTAATAACTTGTGGGTAAGGGAAGATTCAACTGGCCACCAATGTTTACGAATGCTTTGAGTATGAAAGAAGATTCCACTGACCACTAATGCTTACTAATGCCTTGGGGTGAGGTAAGTTACCATCAACCACCAATGTTTACTAATGCATTGGGGGCGTTAGGGAAGATTCTACTGATCACCAATGTTTAGTAATGCCTTGGGGGTGAGGGAAGATTCCACTGACCACCAATGCTTACTATTGCCTTGAGGATGGGGGCTGTTCCTACTGACTTCCAAAGCTTGAAGGGGGAATCCTATTACCACCAAAGCCTTGAGGGTGAGGGAAGATACCATTGACCACCAATGATAACTAAATGACTTGGGGAGGTAAATCCAATGGCCACCAATGTTCACCAATACATTTGGAGGATGGAGGAGACCACCAACTACCAATAATGCATTGCAAGGAGAATCCTTTGACTACTAATTCTTTGGGAGGGACAGAATCCACTAACCTCCAATTAATGTTTTGGCGAGGGGGAACCACCAATGCTTGCCACTGACTATGATGATTGTTGGGGGGGGGGGCACTCCTTGCTGCTGGGCACCAATGATGGGAAGGTAGTTTTTACTGCTATTGACCAGCAGTGTAAAGACACTATAGGGGAGTCTTACTAAAACAGAATCTGGTGCAGTCCTGCATAGTAACCAATCAGATTCCAGGATTTATTGCCAGTCTAATTGAACAAGCTGAAGTTAGAAGCTGATTGGCTACTATGCACAGCTGCGCCAGATTCTGTGTGAACCAGTTTTCGTAAATCTCCCTTAGGTCACATACTCCTGACCCCTTCACTTTATGCTTGAATGTTGCATAGTCTTGACTGTTGTACTCTATACACTGTTATGTACTGTAACCCCTGTACTCCATATGTTGGATGTCACATCCGATTCCTGACCATAGTGTTTTTTTTTTTCTTTATTTCAACAGTTGTTCCCTAGTGGTTAATGAAGTTCTCCTTTAAGGTAAGCTCAGACAAAGTGTTAGCTCTTTGTCTAAACTTTAGACTCTAAACTCTGGTTTCAGAAAGGCATATGTAATGGAAGAGTCTTATTTACTTTATTTTTTTAAAGATCCTTTTGCGTTGAGGTTCATTTTTATCTTGGAGTTTGCTTGTAGCATAGTACAGTAGGGAGTATTTTGTAGTTACAAGAACAGCTTGCCTACAATGAGTAAGCATGGCAACTTTTAAGCCAACCCTACTGTTTGCCATGGCATGCACCCTACTAATTGACTTGTCTCCACCGTCTTGTTCTTTTTATTTTTTTCTCAAATTCTAGAGTTGGGAGGTGCGCAATGCAAACTCACAATATGGTCTTGCCCAAAATTTCTTGCCCCCCCCCCCCCCATACAGTTTCGCTCCCCACCTGCTCTGAGACATACAATAAATATCAGCTAGACTTAAAATCAGTTTACTGTATCAGATCAGGCAGTGATTGCGATTGGTTGCCAGAGGTTACAGCATATCATTACCACTTACTGACTGGTTGCTAGAGGTTAAAGCGCACATAACAGCTCACTGATTAGTTGCTAGAGGTTACAACACATGATTTTTTTTGTTTGGTTGCTAGAGATTACTGTACAGTAATGCTACTCACTGCAGAGGGGTACAATATACATATGAATGCCGCCGGCCTCAGCTGTTTACATATGAATGCCGCCGGCCTCAGCTGTTTACATATGAATGCTGCTGGCCTCAGCTGTTTACATATGAATGCTGCTGGCCTCAGCTATTTACATATGAATGCAACCACTATTTACATATGAATTATCCAATTATTTACATATGAAAGGCGGTTATTTACATGTAAACACAGGGTCGGCATGTGAGTCATCTGTACACAACAATAGGGCAGTAGTAGCAGCACTTCACACTAAGATATCAGGACACAGCACAGGACTAAAACTTCAAGGGACAAGGAAATTTAAACTGGGATAGTTGGCAAGTATGAGGCAGATGCTTTGGGCCCCACAGCGACAGGGCCCAGGGCAGCTGTCCCTTTTGCCCTGCCTTAAAGATGGCCCTGGTCTTGCCAAAAGTAAGTTAGAAGATCTATTTGTAACAACCTCATTTGTGATTTATGTGGGCCTGAGAGGAGATCCAGCAAGCGGATTTTTGCTTGTCACAGCAATTTTGTTCAGCCTTCATAAATAAATTCACTGATGCAGACAGTCATGATACGCTCTTGTTGACATGCTGACCTGAAAACTACTTAACGGTACTTAATGAGCCCAACAATACTGTGCAGAGCGCTTTAGCCCATAGCCATTGGTCACCATTAATTATTTAACCTTTCCTTCTTCCCTTATAATAAAGGATAATATCTGATTGGTTGCTGTAAGTTATGGCACTTTGCTCCTCGCCGTCGCTATTTTCACTGCCTTTTTTAATAAACCTGTAAGTGCCCCACTTGTGTGCATTGTTGTGCATTGCAGTGATTTGATTCTACCTCTCATTATAATGCTCTCCAAGCCTGCACCTACTTATTGTATTGCAAGAGCCCTGTGCTGCATTAACACAAGCTGGATGTGTTTCTATGGCAACCAAATTGCGAGTCTGCAACCCCCCCACCCTTCGCTAGGAAGAAGAGAGGGAATGGGGAGGTAGGAATAGACTGAGAACAGGAGAGGGAGATAGTGTAAGTGAGAATGAGGTATGGCTGCTGGCGGTAAAAACAGACCTGATCAGCCCGAAGCTTGAAATCCACTCTGAGATATACATATGATGTTAGTACAGCAGCCCAAGCTTTTGGTGGCCGTACACAGAATGATGTTATATGCAATCGTGTTACCGATCAATTTACTGTCTGGGAGTAAAATACAATCAGAAGATCAAAAACATCATATGATGTAAGCCATATAATGTTCATATTGATCGATCAGATTTTCCACCCAGTCAGATCAGAAAAATATTGGTTTTGCTCAAAAATGATTGATTGACACAGTTTTGGATAATTCATAGATGCGCTCATACTGTCTGATTCTGTGAAGTATTATTCAATTAGATTGTTGCGTGTATGATCACCATTAGACACAGAGCCAAAGTTTGTTAACCAGACTGAGCTGTAATATTGAAGTATAGTCACCTCTGCTGATCTAGTATAGTACTGGAGCCGTAGTGTTAGTTATAAAAAAAACATCAGCTCACCATCATTTTTAAAATGCACCAATCCTTTTGGCTCATGCCAGAACTGTTAGGTTGCCGGTTTGGGCATTAAAGCAAACCTTTGCATCTGAGGTTTCATCATAAGGATCGTAATTTATAATATATGTAAAATGTTTTTGCTAACATTTACATGTGAACTGCACAAATGTACTCTATTGGAGTACAAGAGCTATCTGCGTCCTAGCAACAGAAGGATGCTAGGCAGCAATAGCCACCTGTGTCCTAGCAATGGAAGGATGCTAGGCAGCAATAGCCACCTGCATCCTAGCAAGGGAATGATGCTAGACAGCAATAGTCACATGTGTCCTAGCAATGGAGGACACAAGGTGACTTCCTTGAGAAGCCACTTGCCTCCTAGAAACAGAAGAATGCTCACCAGCAATAGAACCCTGTGTCCTAGCAACGAATGATGCTAGGTAACTTCCTTGAGAAGCCACCTGTGTCCTAGCAATAAAGGGATACTGGGTGGCAATAGCCACCTGCATCCTAGCAACAGAGAATGCTAAGCAGCTTTCTTGAGAAGGCGTCTGCATCCTACCAGTTTAACAAGTAGTGCAGAGGAGACTTGTTGCTTTCCTACCGCCTAGTTTAATCCAAATTGTATTGCACGTAGTTACAGCATGGCTCACAAAGCAGAGGTCCACCAAGTTTTTTTTTATTAAAGTCAGCAGCTACAAATACTGCAGCTGCTGACTTTTAAAATAAGGACACTTACCTGTCCAGGGTGCCCACGATGTCGGCATCCAAGGCCGACCCATTCCTCGGTCCTCGGATGCTGCCGCCACCATCTTCGGTAAGCTATGCGCAGTAGGGAACCAGGAAGCTTCACTTCCTGGTTCCCTACTGCGCATGCGCAAGTCGCACTGGGCAATACGAATGGTCCCTGCTGTTTTTTTGGGACCCGTGTGTCTCCCAGAAGACAGCAATTGGGGGGAGATACGTAGATACCCGCCTCCTCCTGAAAGATGCCGAATGTGACACCGGAGGCGGGGAGGAATCTGGACAGCGGAAGTTCCACTTTTGTGTGGACCTCCGCTTTAATCACATTTGGTGGCGGTAACACCCGCCAAATATGACATGCTGTTTTAGTGTTTTTGCTGTGGCCATGAAGCATAGCATAAGGTGGGCTGCAGCATGTGTACAATCCTGAGTGGCTGCATGCCCTCATTAAGGTGCAATAAAGGTGCGGCTCAACCGCCTGGTTTTATCACCCCTGGCCACATGTGAGCACATCCTAAAACTAATTGCATGTAAGTGCTACTCAAGTGTGACATTGGTACGAGCACTATTTAAACAGGATCCTGTGTAAAACTTGCCATATCTCCATACAGCCTTGTGCATGAGCCCTTAAAGGATCATAATATTTTTAAGTTAACATGCCCCCCAAAAGTGTACATACAGTGCCTTGCAAAAGTATTCACCCCCCTTGGCTTTTTACATATTTTGTTACATTACAGACTTTAGTTAAATGTTTTTTACATCTGAATTATATGTGATAGATCAGAACACAATAGTCTAAGTTGGTGAAGTAAAATTAGAAAAATATATACCATATATACTTGAGTTTGAGAAAAAGTTTTTCAGCACATTTTTTTTTAGCTAAAAAATTACCCCCTCGGCTTATACTCAAGTCAGTGTCCATGGGTATCCCTGATCATCCCGTGTCATGCTCAGACAGCTAGGGCATGGCCTAGGCACGGCATCATGAAGACACATCCTTTCAGGGCTCTTGGCCGGCGGCTCTCCTGCAGCATTACCTCCACAGCATACAGAGGAATACTGAACCTTCCTGCCTCCTCCGACATCAGGAGACCACGACCGACATCCTCCCGCTTCCGAGACCGGCATGGATCGCTACCTCCGTCCACTCTAGCCAGCGCCCTCCACACCAGCAGCCTCCAAGATGGCGCCGGCACAATGCAGCCCCAGACACAGCGGAGGTCTCCAGCGTGCATGATCCTCCTGGCAGATGAACACACAATGCCACCCTTCTCTCCCCCCAAAGACCTCTCTCCCTGCCTCCCCAGAATGCTTTGCTCAGCCCAGCACTCTCTGCTTCGCCCACGGCTCCCATCCCAGAGGACATGGAAGGGCAGAGGCTGCTTCATTCTCATCAACACACAGTGGGTACACCCTATAACGCACACCAGCCACAGTGTCTCTCTCTCTCAGTGCCCCTTCTGAACAAAGACTGTGGGCATTTTTGCAGCAGTTACCCACAAGAAGTGAGCTGGAATCCCTTGTCCAGAGAATGAACACAGGCTGCAAATGCGCATTGTTGACCCTCTTTTTCCACTTACAGTAGCTGCTGCATTTCCCATCCTAGGCTTATACTCAAGGCAATACGTTTTCCCATTTTTTTTGTGGTAAAATTAGGTACCTTCTACTCGGGTTGGCTTATACTCGAGTATATACGGTACATAAAACGATTTTTCAGAAATAAAAAAATAATTGACATGTGCGTATGTATTCACCCCCTTTGTTATGAAGCCCATAAAAAGCTCTGTAGCAACCAATTACTTTCAGAAGTCACATAATTGGTGAAATGGTGTCCACCTGTGTGCAATCTAAGTGTCATATGGTCTGTCATTACATATACACACCTTTTTGAAAGGCCTCAGAGGCTGCTTAAGCAAGAGCCACCACTAACCAAACACTGCCATGAAGACCAAGGAACTCCCCAAACAAGTAAGGGACAATATTGTTGAGAAGTACAAGTCAGGGTTAGGTTATAAAAAAAATATCCAAATCTTTCATGATCCCTAGGAGCACCATCAAATCTATCATAACCAAATGGAAAGAACATGGCACAACAGCAAACCTGCCAAGAGACGGCCACTCACCAAAACTCACGGACCAGACAAGGAAGGAATTAATCAGAGAGGAAGCACAGAGATCAAAGAAAATACTATGTCTGGCGCAAACCTAACACATCACATCGCCCACAGAACACCATCCCCACAGTGAAACATGGTGGTGGCAGCATCATACCGTGGGGATGTTTTTTAGCAGTCGGGACTGGGAAACTGGTCAGAGTTGAGGGAAAGATGGATGGTGCTAAATACAGGGATATTCTGTAGAAAAACCTGTACCACTCTGTGTGTGGTTTGAGTCTAGGACAGAGGTTCAACTTCCAGCAGGACAATGACCCCAAACACACTGCTAAAGCAACACTTGAGTGGTTAAAAGGGGTTGTAAAGGTTTGTGTTTTTTCACCTTAATGCATCCTATGCATTAAGGTGAAAAAATACCTGGCGAACACAGGCCCCCCAATCCCCCGTTTTACTTACCTGAGCTAGTTAACTTTCTCGGCATGTCCCCTCCTCCACGGAGTCCTGGCGGTGATTTGGATAGATTGATAGCAGCGCAGTCATTGGCTCCCGCTGCTGTCAATCAAATCCAATGACGTGGCCACCAGGGGGCGGGGCGGGGCCGAGTCATACACTCAGCGTCTATGGACGCCAAGTATATTTCAGTATCCATACTGTCCTGTACATACAAAAATCTAATTTTTCAGTATCCATACTGTTCTGTACATACAAGGCCCTGTACTTCAGTATCCATGTTGTTCTGTACATACAAGGCCCCGTATTTCAGTATCCATACTGTTCTGTACATACAAGGCCCCGTATTTCAGTATCCATACTGTTCTGTACATACAAGGTCCTGTATTTCAGTATCCATACTGTTCTGTACATACAAGGCCCCATATTTCAGTATCCATACTGTTCTGTACATAAAATGCCCCGTATTTCAGTATCCATACTGTTCTGTACATACAAGGCTCCGTATTTCAGTATCCATACTGTTCTGTACATACAGGGCCCCGTATTTCAGTATCCATACTGTTCTGTACATACAAGGCTCCGTATTTCAGTATTCATACTGTTCTGTACATACAGGGCCCCGTATTTCAGTATCCATACTGTTCTGTACATAAAAGGCCCCGTATTTCAGTATCCATACTGTTCTGTACATACAGGGCTCCGTATTTCAGTATCCATACTGTTCTGTACATACAAGGCTCCGTATTTCAGTATCCATACTGTTCTGTACATACAGTGCCCCGTATTTCAGTATCCATACTGTTCTGTACATACAGGGCTCCGTATTTCACTATCCATACTGTTCTGTACATAAAAGGCCCCGTATTTCAGTATCCATACTGTTCTGTACATACAAGGCTCCGTATTTCAGTATCCATACTGTTCTGTACATACAGTGCCCCGTATTTCAGTATCCATACTGTTCTGTTCATACAGGGCTCCGTATTTCAGTATCCATACTGTTCTGTTCAGGGCTGTACATACAGTTCTGTACATACAAGGCCCATATTTCAGTATTTCACATACAGTGCCCCGTATCAGTATCATACTGTTCTGTACATACAAGGCTCCGTATTTCAGTATCCATACTGTTCTGTACATACAAAGGCCCCGTATTTCAGTATCCATACTGTTCTGTACATACAAGGCTCCGTATTTCAGTATCCATACTGTTCTGTACATACAAGTGCCCGTATTTCGTATTTCACATACAGTGCCCCGTATCCATACTGTTCTGTACATACAAGGCTCCGTATTTCAGTATCCATACTGTTCTGTACATACAGTGCCCCGTATTTCAGTATCCATACTGTTCTGTACATACAAGGCTCCGTATTTCAGTATCCATACTGTTCTGTACATACAGTGCCCCGTATTTCAGTATCCATACTGTTCTGTACATACAAGGCTCCGTATTTCAGTAGTCATACTGTTCTGTACATACAAGGCTCCGTATTTCAGTATCCATACTGTTCTGTACATACAGTGCCCCGTATTTCAGTATCCATACTGTTCTGTACATACAGTGCCCCGTATTTCAGTATCCATACTGTTCTGTACATACAGGGCTCCGTATTTCAGTATCCATACTGTTCTGTACATACAAGGCTCCGTATTTCAGTATCCATACTGTTCTGTACATACAGTGCCCCATATTTCAGTATTCATACTGTTCTGTACTTAAAAAGGCCCAATAAGACCAATAGGAAGAACCCAGTTTGGTGTTAAAATTGAAATACATTGTAGATAGAAGAGGGGGAAGTGAACCATTCCTCTGAGTTCACGCTTCTATCTCTGGTCCACACGTTCTGTAACTTTACCCTTCAGCTTTGTGTCACCTGTCCTTTTCTGTCACCTTGTCCCATTCACACCTCTTGGATAACCCCATGAGGCTACACTAGGGTAAATTCAGTCTCTCGGCCAAGAAGGCTGACTTAAAACGCCACTTTTATTTAGCTTTCCTGGCTTAAGCATAATGGCACTTATTTTACTCTTACAATTTAACCACTTTACCCCCGGACCATATTGCTGTCCAAAGACCAGAGCACTTTTTGTGATTCGGCACTGCGTCGCTTTAACTGACAATTGCGCGGTCGTGCGACGTGGCTCCCAAACAAAATTGGCGTCCTTTTTTCCCCATAAATAGAGCTTTCTTTTGGTGATATTTGATTATCTCTGCGGTTTTTATTTTTTGCGCTATAAACAAAAATAGAGCGACTATTTTGAAAAAAATGCAATATTTTTTACATTTTGCTATAATAAAAATCCCCAAAAAGATATAAAAAAACATTTTTTTTCCTCAGTTTAGGCCGATACGTATTCTTCTACATATTTCTCGTTAAAAAAAATCGCAATTAGCGTTTATTAATTGGTTTGCGCAAAATTTATAGCGTTTACAAAAAAGGGGGTCGTTTTATGGCATTTTTATTATTATTATTTTTTACTAGTAATGGCGGCGATCAGCGTTTTTTTTCGGTAGTGCGATATTATGGCGGACACATCGGACACTTTTGACACATTTTTGGGACCATTGGCATTTTTTTAGCGATCAATGCTATAAAAATGCATTGTATTACTATAAAAATGCCATTGGCAGTGAAGGGGTTAACACTAGGGGGCAGGGAAGGGGTTAATTGTGGTCCTGGTGTGTTCTAACTGTATGGGGGGGGAGGGGGTGGCCTCACTAGGGGAAATCACTGATCTTCTGTCCATACATTGTACGGACAGAAGATCAGCGTTTCCCCCGCTGACAGGGGACTCGGGGGACACGCGTGCGCGCCCCCTATTAGCTGCTACAGGGAGGACGTAGAGCTACGTGCTCCAGCGTAGCAGTGCCACCGCCCCACAGTAATAAGACGCGGGCGGTCGGCAATTAGTTAAAGGACAACTACCACAAAAATATATTCTTGTCTGATAACTATATGAAAGAGCAATGGACACTAAGGGGTTGATTTACTGAAACTGGAGACTGCAAAATCTGGTGCAGCTGTGCATGGTAGCCAATCGGCTACTAATGGCCTGTACACACGATCCGAATATCGTATGTAAAATGTCGTCCGAGTTAGAATCGTACGATAATCGGATAGTTAGTACAGAGCTTTCGAGAGCCGATCATGACAGTTCATCCGATATTATTTTATCGGACACGCACGAAAAATTTTTCTCGTACGGTATCAGATTGTTCGAAAATACAATACAAATAAATTACGACACATGACATCCCTTCCAATTTTTTTTTTCTGTCGTCTGTAGAATTTTCGGGACTTTAATAGTCTATTTAAATTTCTATTTGCGACTATTAAGCGGAAAAAGTCGTACGATCTGTCATACAATATTCGGATCGTGTGTGGGGGCATAACTTGTTCAATTAAGCTTTGACCAAAAAAAAAAAAACCTGGACGCTAGATCACGGCTTATAATCCAGGAATACCTATCTACTGTAACAACAGGTTGTTTTTGATATTGTAGACTGTGAGTTGTGTTCCCCTTTTTCCCATTATTTTTGTATATTTCTTACTGATGATTGATGTCCTTTTGTAGGCTTTGCATTTACACAAAATCCAAAAAAATATTGAAAGCAAAACCTGGAAGCTGATTGTTTTGTATGCAGAATGCCACCTGATTTTGCACTCTAGTTTTAGTAAATCAACCCCTAAGAGTTTGCTTTTAAAGGATTCACATTAGGACTAGGCCAGTAAATCCTTTAGAGTTATTCCCTCTTGTGACTTTGACAGCACTCTCCTGGCATGTGACGGCCACATTTACCCAGTTTTAGAATGGGATTAATGTGCACAGGGAGAATGTGGCAGCTAGTGAACAGAACAATTTTTAAGCCAGTGGACGAATTAGCCAGATGGAGCTCTCCACCATGCTGAAACTCTATTCATTTACACATGTACCACCAACAGGGTTAATTTACTTTTACTTTTTTTTTGCACCAGGCAAGTGGGCTTTATCCCCAAAGCAAGGGGGCAGCAAACGTTAAGCCCCCCCCCCCCCCTATATTAATATCAGCCCATATCTCCTTGAACATTGGGGTAGGAGTGGCATTGGCAAAGGTTCACCAAAAAAAAATTCTTTTGTAAAGCCTCGTACACACGACCGGTTTTCTCTGCAAAAACCAGCAAGAAAACTGCTTGTTGCCGAGATTACCATTCGTGTGTACGAGGTAGGGCTGCAACTAGCGATTATTTTTATAATCGATTAGTTGGCCGATTATTGTTTTGATTAATCGGTTAATAACCTTAAATAAAGGAAGGCCGTACAACAACGTCTTCCTTCAAAAAAAAATATAATTTTAAGAACATTCATTTGATTTTGTAATCGTCAAATCGACGCTCCTTTTCAACCACAGTGACGTAAATTTAGAAATAATAGAAAACTTCTTGGTCAAGAATGTTAAAATAAAGTGAAAATTTTAAAAAACAACATTCTTTCATTCAGTGAATGTACAAAGATTTTTCATATTAATATAATATTAACAGTAGTGATTATTTGGTCTTTTTGTACTATAAAGGGCTAATTTTTTTTAGCTCATTATGTTACTGGCCGATTAATCTATTATGAAAATAGTAATCGATTAATTTGGCCCCAGTACGAGGCTTTCAGGTTTCTCGTCAGAAAATCTGGGCAGAATCTCAACGAGAAAAAAAGATAACCTGCGCTCTTTTTTTTCTCGTCGAGATTCTTGTTAGCCTGTTTCCCGACGAGAAACCCGTGAGTGTGTATACTTACCTGTCGCCGTGGAAACCTGTGCATGTTCGAAATGACTTTGACGCAATACGCGGTAGCTTCCAGTTAGGGTGAAGCAAGATGGCGGCAACAGCATCGAATCTGACGAGCGAATGCCCGTCGTACGCAATGACGTCACCTCGTTCTTTCCTTTTAAGAGAACCGCGGTTCTTTTGAAACGAGATTCTTGCCAAGAATCTTGTCAGGGAAAACTACGTATTTTTCCTGACAAGATTCTTGCCCGTGTGTACAGGGTTTGACTCTTCAGTAACCACTGTGACAAGGAAATGGTTTGGGGGGGGGGGGGGGGTTATGTGTCCGCTCTCTCTGGTGAAGTTAGGGGTTAGCTTGCGATTTTAATACCACTATGGTTCCCCAGTTATGGTGATGCTGTGTTGTGTGCCTCCAGTGTGGATTGTATTGTGTACCTTCAGAATGGGCCACAACTTGAAAAAGAAAATGTTACAGATTTCTACAATGTGTCAGTGGATATAGCCAAGATAGCTTGCAAAAACTGGCAGAGGTGGCAGGACGGCCAGATGGTTTGCTTTGCAATGATGTTCATTTTCCACCAAGGACCCTCTTTGTTCCGTCAATGTTTGTGACAATGTGCTCCATTCCCCAACCTATTCTATTGTTTTTAGCTTTTATCCTGTATTATCACATGATCTTGTGCTTTTCATAGCTAATTAAAAGAGCTTCGGAGTATTGTATTTAAAGCAAACACGGAATATTGTATTTAAAATATTTAATTAGCTGGAAAGCTTTTTTGTTTTGTACAGTGTTTTAAAATGAGATTGTGTATTTTGTCACAAGCATATTAAAGGAGTTGTAGTAAAGTTAAAGTACATTTTTTTTTTTTTTGCCTAATGATTCTGTTAAAAAAACGATTAAATACCTATTAAATTCCTTCATCTATATTACTATAGATGGTTTCTGTTCTCTCATTCACTCCCTGGTTTGCGGCGCTCGTTCATGTAAGAACTACATTTCCAAGTATGCATTGCATGCCCAGTAATTCACACCTCCTTGAAGTCTCTAACACGCAGAGAGCGTCCTGCCGCACAGATGTAGTTCCCAGGAGGGGGTGAGCACGTCACTGACCACCGCAGTAAAGCCTCCCTTCACGGTGGTGAGTAACAGTCAGACAAGTAGGAAGTGAACAGAGAAGAAATAGAGCAACCTCTGAGCAAAAACGAACAATGAGGAAGTAAAAAGAGAAATGTCTGCAGGTAAAGGATGCTTATTATGAAAAAAAATTTTTTTCCTTTATAACCCCTTTAAGTAACTAAATCTGTTTGAACTATGGAATACAACACGAATAGCACGTCCAAAGACTATAATGTGTGTGATTCACAAAAAAAAAAAAGGAAAATGCATTATTGCCTAGTCATTTCTACTTGGGATAGACTGTTGGTTATGGGCTTTTTCACCCTCCCCTTCTCTCTTCACACACAGACTCTAAGAACTGCTTGTTTGTAAACTCCCTATTGGAGGTTGTCTGTAAACTCCCTAGTGGAAGAGCCTGAGCCAATCATCAGACAACAGCAAAGGACTGTGGGGGAGGAGATAAAAAGCCAAATGAACTAGGCCAGAGCCTCTTTTTGCCTGCACCCCATCAAGAGAGCATCTCCTGCACTCTGTGTGTGTGGAACCGCGGCCTACCAAGGGGCACACAGCCTGCAACTCCAGCCCAGAGGAACAGATTGTTTGTGCAGCTCCAGCCAAGAGGAACAGACTGTCCATGCTAAAGAAGGACGCCACAGCTCAAGGACTGAATGCCACTGTGACACACCTGCATCTAAAATTGATCAATCGCTCAGGGGAGGAACGCTGACTGTGTACAGGATTTGGTGAGGGGGCTTTGCCCAGGAACCTTTAATGCTTTTCATTGAATACCACATCCAAATGTTGTGCACAGAGCTCCTACATTACCGGAGAAGATAATAAAACGCAAAGCTTTGCCTTCAGGACATTACCGTGGTTGCTCTTAAAGGGGACACACCACAGGTATTGAGATAATTTTACTGGGTATAGAAGCATCGTAGGCCGGCATGGGGTTCCACTTTAGCCACAGAATCCCCCACACACACCAAAAGTTATTGGGGAGTCTATTTAATCTGTACATATTGTCACCTTTTGCTTTCATTTCGTTGTTTGCATAGTGTTCCTGACTGTTTTGCATACACACTATCAGACTAAATTCCGACCGTGCCAAATCGCGTGATGTAAAATACGACGACGAGCCGAAAAAAATATAGTTCAATGTTTCCGTGCATGCGTCGACTTGATTCTTAGCATGAGTGGATTTTTCTCCGATGGAGTTCCACACAGACAATTGGAATTTACTATAGTTTTTTTTTCATCAGAAAAATTTAAAACATGTTCTATTTTTTTACACCAATGGGAAAAAAGTCTGATGGGGCCTACACACGATCGGTTTTCCGAAGAAAGAAGTCCATAGGACTTTTTTCATCTGAAAAAATTATCATGTGTACACGGTAATTAGACTGAACCTGCATTGTCGGTGTGCAAGGAACTGTGTATGGGACAGGAAGCCTCTGTACAATTATTGGAGACCTGGGTCATATCCAGTGGGTCTGCTCCAATTCACGTCCTACGGGTATCCAGGGACAGAAATATTCCGTACAGACGCCAGCCCAGTATGTGCCAAGCTATGAACCTCAGTATGTGCCCAACCATGAAGTCCCAACACCACAAAGCCTATCCTGTGGATGCTACCTTGGAGGTTGAGGAACCCATGCAGATCTCCGGTCCGGGCTATCCGAAGGAGAGGCTATGGACTTTGTTTTTATTGTGGTGTAAGTGGGCACTTTATTTCTCTTTGTCGGCCACTCTTCAAGTGGGTACTATCAATCTTTGCCTGTTATGCAGCTTGAGTTGCCCCAGTCTGACATTCCGGTGACTACTGTCCAGTCCAATGCACCTGTTCATCAGCTTGCTGTATCTACCTTCCCAGTTGAAGTTAGTGTCCCCGAAGTTCCTGTGTCCCCAGTTACAGTTCCTGTTCCTGTGTCTACAGTTCCTGTTCCTGTGTCTACAGTTCCTGTTCCGGTATCTACAGTTCCGGTGTCTACAGTTCCTGTTCCGGTATCTACAGTTCCGGTGTCTACAGTTCCTGTTCCGGTGTCTATTCTGTTCCGGTGTCTACAGTTCCTGTTCCGGGGTCTACAGTTCCTGTTCTAGTGTCATTTCCTGAGTATTCCTGTGTCTCCGGTGTCCTCAGTTGAAATTCTAAGTGAAGGACTGTGTCTATGCCTCAAATGGTACCATGGTCCGTAAACAAGATCTAGTATTATTCCGAGCTTTACAAGCGAGGAGTGCACCCCCTGCAAGAACTTCAAGATCAACTAAGTCCAAAAAGAAAAAGTAAAAATCTGCTTTGTTTCCCCATGGTTTGGACCTTAAAGACTGTCCCTATGATGACGCTCCTTTGAACTTTTTAAGGGGGGGGGGGAACTGTCAGGGTCAGTACCGGGGAATGAACCCAGGACCGCGGTGTTGTTATCCCAACACCTTATCTCTGAGCTTCAGTTTAGCTGTCCACCTGGTGCTGAGCTTGATCTCATTGCAGTCTGCACCAGACTTGTTTCAGCTGAGGCAGGTTATCCAATTAACCAGGGTATAAAGCCCTGCCTCACTGAGAGCCTTGTCGGTTCACTGATCAGATCAAACAGTTCTTATATGTTGATCTGCTGCTGCAAAACTGACCCCCGGCTTTTGACCCTTGGCTCGTTTCTGGACTTCTGCTTGCCTGCACCCCTGACCCCGGCTGGACTTTGGTTACCCGATCTTCACCTGCCCTTTGACCCCGGCTTGTATTTTTGGACTTTCCCTGTCTTCTCCAGCCCCGGACCACGGCTTGTCTCCTGGAAGCCCTGCCCTGACCAGTGAAGTACTTTTGTGCCTGGACGGTTTCTGTTCATCTGCTGCAGCCTTCCAAACCTGCCCCACGCACCTGACCATCGTCTACCGGTGCCTCCCGGTTCTGTCCCTCTGTCCCAATCTCAGGGGGCGGATCGCATCAGGTCGCAAAGGTAGCTCACAAGTCTGCAAATGGATTCCACTCTAGGTAAGCCCTCACATCCACACAGACAATCGAATTTACTTTCGTATCGCAAAAATGTAAAACATGTTCTATTTTTTTACACCAATGGGAATCCGATGGGGCCTACACACGATCGGTTTTCCGATGAAAGAAGTCCATAGGAATTTTTTCATCGGAAAAAAATGATCATGTGTACACAGTATTAGACTGAACCTGCATTGTCGGTGTGCAAGGAACTGTGTATGGGACAGGAAGCCTCTGTACAATTATTGGAGACCTGGGTTTATATCACAAAGTGGGCACTGTTTGAATGCCAATCCTCGAATTAAAGAACACATCAATATCTTGGTCTACCAGGGTAAGATTAGCTAAAGGTCATCTGATATATCCTGGCCACTAGGGGCTCTCCTAGTTAGTGTCCCAGGTTCCAGTAGTCGATTTGGTCAGACTCAACCACTTCAGCTCATGAAAATGTAACCTGCTTCATGACCAGGCACTGTGTTACTTTAACTGACAATTAAGCGGTTGTATGACACTGTACCCAAATAAAATGTATGTCCTTTTTTTCCCCACAAATAGAGCTTTTTTTTGGTGATATTTAACCAATTATCACCCAGCCTATAGCAGAATAATGGCCGGGGGTGGTTCTGTTATCCTATGACCTCTTTTAGGATAACATGCCGGCGCGTGCCCACGGGGGTGCGCAGCACAGCGATCAGTGGTGCTGTGTATCACTCTGACATTACAGCATCTCCAATCATGGTAAGGAGCCTCTGACGGAGGCTCTGCACCATGTGATCAGCTATGACCAATCACAGCGTGAACCAGGAAGTGCCGGTAAATGGCTTGCCTCGATTTGCGATGACAGGGAGAGACGATCGGCAGCTCTCTCTGTCAGAGTGGGGGGTCTGTGCTGATAACCAGCATATTGACCATCAGTGCTACCTATTAGTGCCACCCATCAGTGCTCATCAGTGTTGTATATTAGTGTTAGGGTTGTCCAGATACTAGTATCGGCATCGGTATCGGGACCGATACCAAGTATTTGCGGGAGTACTTGTACTCGCCCAAATGCTCCCGATACCTAAATAGAATACTTTTTTTGTATTTATCAACATGTTCTGTGAAAATTCTTTGAGTTTTTTACTACTGCGTGACAAGCAAATAAAACATTTTTACTAATTTTTATTCTTTTATAATGTCTTGAGTTAGAGTTCTTCATATTTCTAATTTCAAATCTACAAATCTGTGCCGCCTCATCAGTGCCACCTTATCAGTTACATAGTAGGTGAGGTTGAAAAAAAAAAACACAAGCCCATCAAGTCCAACCCATTAATGCAGCATCATTAGTACCCGTCGGTGAAGGAGAAAACAACATTTAGAACTGAAACACTTTTTTTTTTTTTTCTTTATTGTTTTGCAAAGAATAAAATCTCCAGTGGTAATCGAATACCACCAAAAGAAAGCTCTATTTGTGGGAAGGAAATTATAAAAACTTTGGGTACAGAATTGTATGACCGCGCAATCGTCATTCAAATTGCAACAGCACTGAAAGCTGAAAATTGTCCTGGGCAGGAAGGGGGGGAAGTGCTCGGTATTGAAGAGGTTAATTAGCTCTGCAGTTTTAATTTTTTGCGTTCTATACATTTTTTTGGTAAAAATATCCCAATAAGAGTATATTGATTGGTTTGCATAAAAATTATAGCGTCTAAAAACTAGAGGATAGATTTATGGAATCTTTATTTATTTTTTATTTTTTTACCAGTAATGGCGACAATCAGGCACCTATAGCGGGGCTACGATATTGCGGTAGACGAACCGGACACTAACACCTGTGACACTGTGGTGGAAATTTGAAGATGTATTTAATATGTATTGTTGCCATATTGGCACCCAGTCTTGACACTTCCCCAACCCGCTCTAATTAGAACTGATTGGGGCAGTCTGAGGCTGGTTGAGATGCACTTCCTGACTTGGAGACGGGTGTTTGAAGAGTGAGTGTCGCCGGCGCAAGGGCCCCTGTGTGATGCACAGATATTCGCCTGTGTGACGCGTCACTCTGCAGGCACACTATTGGTTTAGCGGATGTGTGCTTTTGCCATCTCTGTGTCTGATCAACATAAGTATGATGGTATGAGCAATACAGCTGCATATAGGCTCCCCTTATCAGGAACTGTGTTCATTAGTTATTGTATTATTTCTGTATCATACTGTGTTATTACTGTAATGAATCCATGTTGGAAGGGTTTATCTGTGCTGACATCACTTCCTGTAGAGGAGGTCACATGCTGTGATCTCGTCCAATCAGAGGTGGTCTGTGAAGACAATTGTGTTAATAAAACTCCTGTGAGTGCGTCGGCAGCCAGTTATGCTGGTGAGCGATGGATGAGAGCAAGCTGTTGTGATGTCTCTTGATTTGTATGGATGGGCATAGAATGGATGGTGAGTAAATCTTTTAGCTTAAACATGGCATTATTTCATATAAGATGGAGTATGTGCTTTAAAGCACATGGCAAGATAGCGGTGTGCTCTGCGCACCCCCAAATTGCCACAACAGACACTAATACAAGGATCAGTGCTAAAAATATGCACTGTTACTGTACTAATGACACTGGCTGGGAAGGGGTTAACAGGAGCGATCAAAGGGTTAACTGTGTGTCTAGCCAGTATTTGTGCTCTGTGTGGGAGGTGCTTTTACTAGAGGAAGTATTTAAAATGATCGACAAATTACTTTGAAAGGACATTAAGATAGTAAAGCTTAGTAAACGATAGTAAAGCTTATAGGAGATTTTATAATTGGGTTTACATACAGTATCTTACAAAAGTGAGTACACCCCTCACATTTTTGTAAATATTTTATTATATCGTTTCATGTAAACACACCGCCATTAATGTCTACACCGCAGACAAGCAGACTAAGGACATGGATTACTGGAACCATGTCCTGTGATCTGATGAGACCAAGATAAACTTATTTGGTTCAGGTGGTGTCAAGTGTGTGTGGGGGCAACATAGTGAGGAGTATAAAGACACGTGTGTCTTGCCTACAGTCAAGCATGGTGATGGGAGAGTCATGTCTGGGGCTGCTTGAGTGCTGCCGGCACTGGGGAGCTACAGTTCATTGAGGGAACCATGAATGCCAACATGTACTGTGACATACTGAAGCAGAGCATGATCCCCTCCCTTCAGAGACTGGGCCGCAGGGTAGTATTCCAACATAACGACCCCAAACACACCTCCAAGATGACACCTGCCTAGCTAAAGAAGCTGAGGGTAAATGTGATGGACTGGCCATGCATGTCTCAAGACCTAAACCCTATTTAACATCTGTGGGACATCCTCAAACGGAAGATGGAGTAGCTGAAAGGTCTCCAACATCCACCAGCTCTGTGATGTCATCATGGAGGCATGGAAGAGGACTCCAGTGGCAACCTGTGAAGCTCTGGTGAACTCCATGCCCAAGAGGTTTAAGGCACTGCTAGAAAATAATGGTGGCCACACAAAATATTGACACTTTGGGCCCAATTTGGAAATTTTCACTTAGGGGTGTACTCACTTGTGTTTCCAGTGGTTTAGACATTAATGGCTGTGTGTTGAGTTATTTTGAAGGGACAGCAAATTTACACCATTATACAAGCTGTACACTCACTATTTTACATTGTAGCAAAGTGTAATTTCTATAGTGTTGACACATGAAAAGATGGAATAAAATATTTATAAAAATGAGAGGGGTGTACTTACTATTGTGAGATACTGTATGCTGTTGGTCAACCTGCATTATATCTTTCATCAACATCAAACCTCTGTATCAATTCTTAGGATAATTTTCCACATCAAATCAATTATAACAGTGTTCCTTGTTGTTACACACTTTCCCATCACTATGTCTCTTCTCCCAAGGACTAAACTATTACCTTGACTGAACCTATATCAAACTTTATCTAAGTCCATTTTCCTTTACCATTATGATTGGCACCATTAAATCTCATAACAGTTGTATAAAACCCATTTTTGTCACTGATCTCTCTTCCTTACAGCGGTTCCCCTTTATCAGAGAAGAGTTGTGTGTGTGTGTGTGTATATATATATATATATATATATATATATATATATATATAGATTTGCAGTGGTCTGATACTCCCATTTCAATATTATCGCTTGCACAGTGCTCCTTGGGATGTTTAAAGCTTGGGAAATCTTTTTGTATCCAAATCCGGCTTTAAACTTCTCCACAACAGTTTCTCGGACCTGCCTGGTGTGTTCCTTGTTCTTCATGATGCTCTCTGCGCTTTAAACGGACCTCTGAGACTATCACAGTGCAGGTGCATTTATACGGAGACTTGATTACATACAGGTGGATTCTATTTTTCATCATTAGTCATTTAGGTCAACATTGGATCATTCAGAGATCCTCACTGAACTTCTGGAGAGAGTTTATTGCACTGAAAGGGGCTGAATAATTTTGCACGCCCCATTTTTCGTTTTTATTTGTTAAAAAAGTTTGAAATATCCAATAAATTTCGTTCATCATGTTTTCCCCTTGTTGTTGATTCTTCACAAAAAATTACAGTTTTATATCTTTATGTTTGAAGCCTGAAATGTGGCAAAAGTCGCAAAGTTCAGGGGGCCGAATCTTTCGCAAGGCACTGTGTGTGTGTGTGTGTGTGTAAACTCGTCATTAAAAAATATGTTTCAGTTCTGATGTTTTATAATGACACTCATCGCAGTATTTATACTGTATTGTTTATATGTAAAAGTCATGCTATGGGCGATAGCCATTGGGAAATGTTACAACCAAAAAGGTAAATGTATTTTATTGGGATTTTATGTGATAGACACACAAAGTTGGAGAAAAATAAATGGTTTTCCGTTACTAATATGTAAAAAAGTTGGTGTGCCTCGACACCCCTAACTAAAATCTAGCAGAATAGTAAATAGAGTCCAACTGTGTATAATTTAATCTCAGTATAAATATAGCTGTTGTTATGTTTGATCAAACAGCACCATGAAAGCCAAGTGAGGTTTTGTGAAATGTTTAAAAGTATGGCACAACTGCAAACCTACCAAGCTGGGCGTCTGCTTAATGACAGGCCAGGCAAGGAGCGTCAGAGAAGCAGCCAAGAGTGCCGAGGAAATCAGTGGGAGAATCGTGGGCAACTGTGCTCTCCACAAATCTGCCTTTTATGGAAGAGTGGCAAGAAAAAAGCTAAGAAAACCATAATACACAGTACCTTTCCTTGAAAAGACTTTCCTTCCAGAGACTGGACCATCCCAGGCGGAGGTTTTGTGTTGTATCTGCTTCTCTCGCATCTTCCAATAGCAGGACACCTCTCCTCTCCTGCTACGACCTTGGATCTAGGTTGGAACAGAAAGCATACACCACTGTCACTAAATGACACTCCGCCGAGTGCTTCCGTCACAATGGATATAGTTATCAATGGTCAACACACAACGAGACGAAACTTAAATATGGAGTCAAAGCATTTTCATGAAGCAACCAGAACATAAATTAACATGTTATCTAATCATTTACCCAGAATGACCCGCCCCGGCTCCTCATTCATCTGTCAAACACAATCTCTTAAGTAAAACACAGAGCATCTTCACACTCACAATGGAATCAATTAGCACAGAGAATAGAGAGATAGCACGGCATTAGATGCTCTCCATCCAATAGAATCAACCAATTTAAAATGATAGAGCTTGAGATATTTTGAAAAGAAGAATGGGCAAAAATGTCCCTCCTCTAGATGTGCAAAGCTGGGGACAGGAAAGCTAGAGATGGGAAGATGAATGGAGCATCCCCGGCCGCAAAAAGTCGACGGGCGAAACGATTGCAGCTGTAAAAAAACTTGCAGCCCAGAAAGGAGAACATTCTTTTTGGCTCGACGTGTTCCTCGAGGGTTTCGCGGCGAAGTACACAAGACGGTTTCCTCGACTCAGGTTTCTTGGGAGGAAATCGGTCGTGTGTAGAAGAAGGAAACCTAGAGTCAAATGCTGGGGCGGACACTAATAGCAGGACACTAAACATACAGTTCACATATTTATGTGTTAGAATGACTGTATACCATATTCGAGTTGAGATATTTTGAAAAGAAGAATGGGCAAAAATGTCCCTCTCTAGATGTGCAAAGCTGGTAGAGACATCCCCAAAAAGTTTTGCAGTGTATTGCATGAAAGGTTCACAAAGTGTTAACGGGACAGAATCAAATGCCCCACACTTACATATTTACTGGAATTCGACCCGAGTATATGCTACCTAATTTTACCCCCATAAAAATGCTTGTAGTATAAGCAGGATATACAGTAAGCAGAAAAGAGGGTCAACAATGCCCATTTGCACGCTAGTGCCCGATGCGACCTCACTGTCTTTACCATATTTCCCATTGGCCTCCCTGGAGGTTGTATTTTTGTGCGGGCATTTTGTATGTGGTCTCCTCCTGGTCCTGGTCCCAGCAGCCTATCACGGTTTTATCAGATTTTAAGCAGACACTGGGTTACTATCACAAACGTTCTCTTGTCCGAGGATGAAAAGACTGTGATTGGCGGAAAACTAACACCGTTTGGGAAACGCCACGGAAGGGACGAGGGGGAAGCTACTTTTAAACAATACTCGCGGCCCTTCAACACCGACTAGAGGAGGGGTAGTAAAGAAAAGGGCTAAAAACTTGGCTTAAAGGTATAAATGAATGTATTGGTGGCTATCACATAAAATCCCAATAAAAGCATTTACGTTTTTGGTACTGACAAAATTGGAAAATTCAAGGGATTTTTCCCAACTTCTTTGTTGATTTGGAACATGCCCTCTGTCCCTCATTCCTCCTCATTTGTCCCTCACGGTCTGATCTATATAGTGTATATAAAATGTATCTTTCCAATGTCTCCCAGCGCTACCTTTCATCTGTTTTCTAATCTTTTGTAAATTCCAAAAGCCAATATATAGGAAAAGTAGTGGTTAAAAAAGCCTTATTGGTTTACTCTTGTTTTTTTGTACAATTCTTCTTTCAGGCCAAGGGGTGTATGCCTGCAATCAATGTCCCTCATTCCCATCTCAAAATGTTGGGAGGTATGGGTGGAAAATGGCACATTCACCTCACAAATTCCCCATCAAGCCCCGAGAATACATTTCCCCTGCCCCCCTCATCTTTTTTGGGGGAAGGTGAGAGAGAGTGGGTGTGTCCCTGAATGGCAGATTGGAAATGTGGTCATGGGGTGCCAAAAAAATAACGTTACCACACATTAAAAAAAGTGTGTTGCCCAGACCTCTAGGTGAAAGTGTTTATTGATCTATTCAGTAACCAGTGAAGGTGCCATTGAATGGATGGATCAGCACTGTTTTAAGAAGATGCTTTACTGTTATTTATTATTTTTGGCAGTTCCACCGTTGCTATTTATTCAGCTGGGCCTAAGTGTTATCTTAGGAATTCTGCTTGTACAGGATATACTGGTAGATGCATCTTTACCATATTGGGGGAGGATTTTGTTTTTGTATGTATGGTTTTATCTTATGGGTTATTGCTGTCTAATTTAATACATAGAGGTGAAAAAGGTATAAATGAATGTATTGGTGGCGCGGGTACTTTTTTTTTTTTTTTTTTCTTTGTTGCAATAAATAACAAATCTTCTCCCTAGACAATAGACAGCTCGGTATCTCATGGAAAAACGTTATCATAATATGACCGCAAAGCTTTAATCCATGTCTCTGACCTGCATAAACATTTAGAGTTAAACCGCTCCAAATAAACATTTAGAGTTAAAAAGCCAATTTAAAGAGAATTAGTCGAGATCTCATCTGCACAATGTATCGAGCAGCATCACGTCATGTCCTCAGCACACAAAATCATTAGGATAATGCGTTTTAGATTGCAACCTAGTCTCTGATCCAAGCTATAATTAAAGAATAACCTATGCTAAATGTTTTATTTTTTTGGGGGGTAGATAAGAGAGATGTTAGAATCTCAGTTTTTTATTGCTTGTATCGTGATATGGAGGAGGCACAATAGACATGTGGGTAAACTAATTGTTCTGTTTGGCTGTATCCCAAATGTAGGTATGGGTTTACTGGGAGCTCTCTGGTCACACAGGAGCTTTTGAAGAGGTTCATTTACAAATACACTATATTACCAAAAGTATTGGGACACCTGTCTGTGCACGCACATGAATTTTAATGGCATCCCACTCTTAGTCCGTAGGGTGCACTATTGAGTTGGCCCACCATTTGCAGCTATAACAGCTTCAACTCTTCTGAGAAGGCTGTCCACAAGGTTTAGGAGTGTGTCTATGGGAATGTTTGACCATTTTTCCAGAAGCACATTTGTGAGGTGAGGCACTGATGTTGGATGAGAAGGTCTCCGCTCCATTTCATCCTAAAGGTGTTCTATCTGGTTGAAGTGCAGGTTAGTCAAGTTCCTCCACCCCAAACTCACTCATCCATGTCTTTATGGACCTTGCTTTGTGCACTGGTCTGAATCATTTGGTGGAGGGGGATTAAGGTGTGTGGTTCTTTTCCAGGGGTTGGGCTTGGCCCCTTAGTTCCAGTGAAGGGAACTCTTAAGGCATCAGCATACCAAGACATTTTGGACAATTTCATTCACCAAAATTTGGAATGGCCCCCTCCTGTTCTAAAATCACTGAGTACCAGAGCACAAATCAAGGTCCATAAAGACATGGATGAGCCAGTTTGGGGGGGAGGAACTTGACTGGCCTGTACAGTCACGACCTCAACCCAATAGAATACCTTTGGAATGAATTAGAGCAGAGACTGCAAACCAGGCCCTCTCGTCCAACATCAGTGCCTGACCTCACATATGTGCTTCTGGAAGAATGGTCAAACATTCCCATAGACACACTCCTAAACCTTGTGCAAAGTCTTCCCAGAATAATTGAAGCTGTTATAGCTGCAAAGGGTGGGCCAACTCAATATTGAACCCTACAGACTTATGCCGCGTACACACGGTCGTTTTTTGCGATGAAAAAAAAAACGACGTTTTTTGTGAAGTAAAAAACGACGTTTTTTGTGAAGTAAAAAACGACGTTTTTGAAACGTCACTTTCAAAGACGATGTTGCATACACACCATCGTTTTTTTCACAAAAAACGAGGTTACGTTCACCACTCTTTTCCATTGAAGCTTGCTTCATAACTAGCTTCTGGGCATGCGCGGGTTGAAAAACGTCGTTTTAAACGACGTTTTTGCTACACACGGTGACTTTTTGTGAAACAAAAAACGACGTTTTGAAAAAAGGTTAAACGACACAAAAAATTCAAGCATGTTGGAATTTTTTTTTGGTCGTTTTTTTTAAGACAAAAAACGACGTTTTGCCCACACACGATCAATTTAAATGACGTTTTAAAAAACGTCGTTTTATTTCATCGCAAAAAACGACCGTGTGTACGCGGCATAAGACTGGGAGGCCACTAAAGTTCATGTGCGTGTAAAGGCACACTTTTGGTAATATAGTGTATGTGAAAGGGGAAAATGATGAAAGTGCCAATCCAATTGCAAGTGCCAATAACAGATTTTATTAGGTAGGCAGGCAATAAAATCTTCTGATAGAGTTACATAGTCAGGTTTGAAAAGACAAGTTTATCTAATTCAACCATAGACAAAAATAAATAAGTAAAAACCCCATATACAGAACCCTATACCCACAATAGAAGGAAAGAAATTAAAAAAACACTATAAACCTTTTTAACATCAGGGACAGGTTTAGTGACAGCCAGGCTCAGGTAAGAATAAGGGTGGGGTGATCCTGCACCAGAGATGTTTTTTTACCCTAATGCATAGACTGCATTAGGGTAAAAAAAAACCTTGAGGCTTTAAAACCACATTAATGTGTAGGCCACCATCTGAAAACGTATCGGCGTGATCCCTTTATGTTTGTGATGTTCTGTAACTCCGCTCAATAAGTTGAGGAGGGGATCTAAATATTTCATTAGATTCAATTTCCTAAACGAGAAGTGCTTTTCTTTGACTCTGCTGATGAGACAGTCCTTATGCCGCGTACACACGACCATTTTTTGGGATCTAAAAAATGATTTTTTTTTTTATGTCATTAAAAACGATCGTGTGTGGGCTTCAGAGCATTTTTCACAATCTAAAAAAATGGGCACATTTTTTTTCGGAAATTCTCTATTTTTTCACAACGTTTTTAAGGTTGTAATTTTTAAGGTTGTAAAAAAAGGTTGTGTGTGCGCTTTAACGACGTGAAAAAAACGTGCATTCTCAGAAGCAAGTTATGGGACAGGAGCGCTTGTTCTGGTAAAACTAGCGTTCGTAATGGAGTAAGCACATTCATCACGCTGTAACAGAACTGAAAATCGCAAATCGTCTTTTACTAACACGAAATCGGCTAAAGCAGCCCAAAGGGTGTCGCCATCCGAATGGAACGTCCCCTTTATAGTGCCGTTGTACGTGTTGTATGTCACGCGCATTGCAAGAGCATTTTTGTGTGTAGGCAAGGCCGTTTTAATGATCGGGTTAAAAAAACATCGTTTTTTCTAGACCCTCAAAAACTTCATTTTTTAGAACCTGAAACTTTCTACAGTGAGGTTGCTCTATAGTATTTTTTTTTTTTAAGCCTTTACTAACCTGTAGAGTACCTAATTTCAAAATGTGTGGTGCAAGTAGCCTTTAGTATTCAGAGCTTAGTGCTATAGTGCCACTGTTTAACCTGGCTCAAATCTTCCTTCACACTTTGGATGAATACATTTAAAAAAAAAAAAGTTTTTTAGGTGCGAGTCCAAATTGGCTACCCAGACTTCAAGAGAACTTAATGTCCAATCATAAATTGGCTCCCCAACTAAGGCCACTGGAAGCCCAGTACAGAGGACAAGTCAATTCTCTGTAACCAGTTCTGTAGCGCCAGGGATGAGCAGGGAACAGATGATTGCTGGGTTTACTTCTGGCACTAATCAGAAAGTGAGTGAGTGTTCATTCGATCGCCACCTCACTCAAATGCTGTCACCCACTTAAAGCGGAAGTAAACCCATCCATAAAGCAATTTCATTTCCAGCACTTACCATTGGTTGTGCTCTCAAACAAACTGTCAATGCATCCAATGGCTGGTGTCTAAACTGATCATATGTGCAGCATCATGGCAGTTGTAGCTTAAAAGGGTTGTAAAGGTTCGTCTTTTATTTTCTAAATAGGTTCCTTTAAGCTAGTGCATTGTTGGTTCACTTACCTTTTCCTTTCATTTCCCTTCTAAATGTGTTTTTTCTTTATTTGAATGTCTCACTTCCTCTTTCTCCTCAGCAAGCCTTCCAACATCACCCGAGCGGTGGAAAGTCATTTAGAACAGCTTGCTGAACACCTTACCGAGGAGGAACAGGAAGTGAGAAATTCAGACAAAGAAAACGAAGAAAAAAAAAATTTAGAAAGTAAATGGAAGGAAAAGGTAAGTGAACCAACAATGCACTAGCTTAACCACTTTCCCACCACGCCATAGGCATTTTACTGCTACGGCGCGGTGGAGTTATCTTGGGACGACGTCCCTGGGACGTCGTCCTTCACTTGCGCGATTGCGCGTCCCCTGGGAAGTGTCCGTGCTCGCCGGGTCTAGAAGACCCGGCGCATCACGGATCACGGTAAATTGCCGCTGATAGCGGCCGTTTACCACGTGATCGCGCCGTCGAATGGCGGCGCGATCACTTGTAAACCGGCGTCATTTGATGACGCCGGTTCCTCCCTCTCCTGCGTCTCCTCTCTGTACCGTTCGGTACAGTGTGCGAGGAGAGGGGGGGAGCGGGGTGTCAGCAGCTGAGCTGTGGCTGGATCTGTGACAAATGCAGTCACAGATCCAGCCATCCCTCAATCCATCCCAGCTCTGCAGTACCCCAGTACCCAGCAATCCCCCAGTACCCAACAATCCCCCAATACCCAACAATCCCCCAATACCCAACAATCCCCCAATACCCAACAATCCCCCAATACCCAACAATCCCCCAGTACTCGGCAATCCCCCAGTACTCGGCAATCCCCCAGTACTCGGCAATCCCCCAGTACTCGGCAATCCCCCAGTACTCGGCAATCCCCCAGTACTCGGCAATCCCCCAGTACTCGGCAATCCCCCAGTACTCGGCAATACCCCAGTACTCGGCAATACCCCAATACTCGGCAATACCCCAATACTCGGCAATACCCCAATACTCGGCAATACCCCAATACTCGGCAATACCCCAATACCCTGCATGATACATTGCAATACCCCAATACTCTGCAATACCGCCTATGGGGATTTTTAAGTAGCAAAGTTTGGCGCCATTCCATGAGTGTGCGCAATTTTGAAGTGTGACATGTTGGGTATCTATTTACTCGGCGTAACTTCATCTTTCACATTATGAAAAAAAATTGGGCTAACTTTACTGTTTTGTTTTGTTTTAAGCACAAAACTGTTTTTTTAAAAAAAAACACGCGTTCAATAAATTTCTGCGAAAATACCGTGCGAGATAAAAAGTTGTAACGGCCGCCATTGTATTCTCTAGGGTCTTTGCTAAAAAAGCATATATAATGTTTTGGGGTTCTATGTAATTTTCTAGCAAATAAATGATGATTTTTCCATGTAGGAGAGAAATGTCAGAATTGGTCTGGGTGTTCCAGAACACCTGATGGCGCTCCCTGCATGTTGGGCTTCTGTATGTGGCCACGCTGTGTAAAAGTCTCACACATGGGGTATCGCCATACTCGGGAGGAATAGCAGAATGTGTTTTGGGGTGTAATTTGTGGTATGCATATGCTGTGTGTGAGAAATAATCTGCTAATATGACAGAAACAATTTTTTTTTTTTTTACAGAATTTTCAGTCGTTTTTCTTTTATAGCGCAAAAAATAAAAAATCCAGAGGTGATCAAATACCACCAAAAGAAAGCTCTATTTGTGTGAAAAAAAGGACAAAAATTTCAAATGGGTACAATGTTGTATGACTGAGTAATTGTCATTCAAATTGTGAGAGCATCGAAAGCTGAAAATTGGTCTGGTTAGGAAGGGGGTTTAAGTGCCCAGTGGTCAAGTGGTTAAAGTAACCTATTTAGAGAATAAAAAATGAACCTTTACAACATCTTTAAACAGAGGCAAAGATGGCAGCTTCCTTGGCTTAAAATGATAGGGGGGGGGGGGGGGGGGGTTATTTCTACTTTAAGCAGTAGCACCACTCAGCATGCCACACATCAGCACACTCCATCTACACCAGTGGTTCTGAACCGTTCTAGTGCCGTGACCCCTTGATACATTTTCCAAAGTTGTGGGGACCCCCAACAGCAAAATTAGTTTTGTAGCGTGGGTTGTCAGCACCCAAGGTAGGCCAAGTAATTTGCGCCCCTAACCCACGGACATTTAGTGCTCCCTGGGTCCCTTCCACTCCTACAGTATTAAAACCCCTTATGGTACATTTTAGGATGTACCACTCTTTCTCTCTGTTCTTCTTTCTTTCCCTTTTATCTCTCTATATCCTAATTTCTTATTTTTTTCTTCCCATCCCCTTCTCTAGCTTCTTGTTCTTTCTATTATACTTTCTCACCCTTTTTTCTTCATTCCTCCCTCTTTTTCTCTCCTTTCCATGTATTCTCTATTTGTGTTCCTTCTCTTGGTGGCGGGAATGAGATGAGCGGCAGTGCTGTGGGGGGTGGGATCAGTGGCAGTGCTGTGGGGGGTGGGATTAGTGGCAGTGCTGGTGGGGGTTGGGATCAGTGGCAGTGCTGGCAGGGAGTTGGGATCAGTGGCAATGCTGGGGGGAGTTCTGATCAGCCAACTTAGGTGCTCTTGATCAAGCTCATCTGCTGATCTGAGAACTGTAGTGGAGACTTTTAATAGCAACTATAATCACAAGTAGTGTTACTCACTGTGTTTCTGGCTCGGTCGCGAAAAGGCTAGGAGAATGGTGTGGACGTTAGGAACAGCCCAGGATTCGGTGACCCCTGGCAAATTGCCATTCGACCCCCAAGGGGGTCCCGACCCCCAGGTTGAGAACCACTGATCTACACCTATAGCATGTGTGCAATTTCTGACTGTCCCCTTGAGTAAGTCTGCAGACAATCTACTGTAGCATTGCGTGTAATAAATATTTTGTGCAGCCCATTGATGTCAGAGGCCACAGTTAAAGGGGGTGTGAAGGTTTGTTTTTTATTTTCTAAATAGGTTCTTTTAAACTAGTGCATTGTTGGATTTTCCTTTCCTTTGACTTCCCTTCTAAATGTTTTTTTTCTTTGTCTGAATTTCTCACTTCCTGCTCCTGCTCAGTAAGCTTGCCCCCATCATCTGAGCAGTTCTGGCTGGGTATTAGTCAGCGTGCTCGCCCCCTCCCTTGGGACTACATCCCTGCGATCACACCTATATCTCTACATCCCTTTGAACGCAGCTTCTCCCTGCAGGGATGTAGTCCCAAGGGAGGGGGCGAGCATGCTGACTAACCCCCAGCCAGAACGGCTCGGATGATGGGGGCAAGCATTGCGAGGAGAAACAGGAAGTGAGAAATTCAGACAAAGGAAAAAAAACATTTAGAAGGGAAATCGAAGGAAAAGGTAAGTGAACCAACAATGTACTAGCTTAAAGGAACCTATTTTGAAAATAAAAAACGAACCTTTACAACCCCTTTAAGACTTTCTGGAGTAATGGAAAACATCTTCACTTGACTCCCAATGTTTGTTCCTGGCTACCATACACCATCTGACTTGGTGATGTGGGGTCTAGTGACACCAGAATGGACTTAGACCATAAGGCAAGGTATTTCAACCCACAACAAGCCTTGGCATCAGTGGAAGCCATCTCATCAGAGACATTCCTGCCTTTTTTTTTAACCACTTGACCACTGGGCACTTAAACCCCCTTCCTAACCAGAGCAATTTTCAGCTTTCGGTGCTCTCACAATTTGAATGACAATTACTCAGTCATACAACATTGTACCCATTTGAAATTTTTGTCCTTTTTTTCACACAAATCGAGCTTTCTTTTGGTGGTATTTGATCACCTCTGGGTTTTTTATTTTTTTGCGCTATAAAAGAAAAACAACTGAAAATTCTGTAAAAAAAAAATAATAATCTTGTTTCTGTCATATTAGCGGGTTATTTCTCACACACAGCATATGCATACCACAAATTACACCCCAAAACACATTCTGCTATTCCTCCCGAGTATGGTGATACCCCATGTGTGAGACTTTTACACAGCGTGGCCACATACAGAGGCCCAACATGCAGGGAACGCCATCAGGTGTTCTGGAACACCCAGACCAATTCTGACATTTCTCTCCTACATGGAAAAATCATAATTTATTTGCTAGAAAATTACATAGAACCCCAAAACATTATATATGCTTTTTTAGAAAGGACCCTAGAGAATACAATGGCGGCAGTTACAACTTTTTATCTCGCATGGTATTTTCGTAGAAATTTTTTAAACGTGTGTGTAAAAAAAAAAAAACTGTTTTGTGCTAAAAAAAATAAAAAAACAGTAACGTTAGCCCAATTGTTTTTCCTAATATGAAAGATGAAGTTACGCCAAGTAAATAGATACCCAACATGTCACCCTTCAAAATTGCGCACAATGATGAAATGGCGCCAAACTTCGCTACTTAAAAATCCCCATAGGCGACGCTTTAATTACTTTTATTGGTTAGGGCCAAAATGATTGCTCTCGCTCTAACGTTCGCAGAGATACCTCACATGTGTGGCCTGAACACCGTTTTCATATGTGGGCGGGACTTACGTATGCGTTTGCTTCTGCATGCGAGCACACAGGGACAGGGGTGCTTTTAAAAAATGGGTATTGCAGAGTATTTGGGTATTGCAGAGTATTTGGGTATTGCAGAGTATTTGGGTATTGCAGAGTATCGTGCAGGGTATTGCAGAGTATCGTGCAGTGTATTGCAGAGTATCGTTCTGTGTATTGGGGTACTGCAGGGTATTGGGGTACTGCAGGGTATCGCGCAGGGTATTGGGGTATTGCAGAGTATTGCGCAGGGTATTGCACAGTATTGGGGTACTGCAGGGTACTGGGGTACTGCAGGGTACTGGAGTATTGCAGGGTACTGGGGGATTGCAGGGTACTAGGGATTGCAGAGCTGGGATGGATTGAGGGATGGCTGGATCTGTGACTGCATTTGTCACAGATCCAGCCACAGCTCAGCTGCTGAAACCCCGCCCCCCCCCCTCTCCTCGCACACTGAGAGGAGAGAGGAGAGGGAGGAACCGGCGTCATCAAATGACGCCGGTTTGTTTACAAGTGATCGCTCCATCATTTGACGGCGCGATCACGTGGTAAACGGCCGCTATCAGTGGCAATTTACCGTGATCCGTGATGCGCCGGGTCTTCTAGACCCGGCGAGCATGGACACTTCCGCGAGCGCGTCCCAGGGGACGCGCAATCGTGGAAGTGAAGGACGACGTCCCAGGGACGTCGTCCCAAGATAACCCCGCCGCGCTGTAGCAGTATTTTTGCTATAGCTCGGTGGGAAAGTGGTTAAGGAGGGAAAGCTCTGGTGAGGTCACATTCCACCTTGCTCTGTTGCTTTTTTGGTTACTAACCAGTAGGAAGAATGCACATGTTTCACTGGCTGCACACTTGTTGGGAGTCAGTGACTCACTAATTATTGAAGCTGACATCGCTGAAAAATGTTAACTTTCAAAACAGGTCAGTCATATCTGCTCACATTCTGTTTTAAAAATACATGTCCTCTGGCTGATCCAGTAGTTTCAGTACTTTCTAGGGGTGTACTCACAACAGTGTATGGACTGTTGCTGAGCACATTTGACCCCTTCAAAGTCTGGTTTGTTTGACGAGTGTGATTGGTCAGTACCATGCTCTGACATGGTTAAGCCTGGTGCACACTGTAGTTTTTTTTTTCGCTCAACCCAGCGGGTTGAGCATACTCTAGGTGTGGCTGGACTAGAGTATTTTAGAGGGGGAGAATTGTCGTTTTATCTCTGGAGTTGATCCCCTTTTTAGTGCATGCCAATATTCTGTTTGCTTTGTTAGCAGCAGCTTGGCATTGCATGCCATTGCTGAGCATATCATCTACTAGGACCCCCAGGTCCTTTTCCATCCTAGATTCCACTAGAGATTCTCCCCCAGTGTCCAGATTGCATTCATATTTTTCCCACTCAAATGCATTATTTAATTTTGTTTTACATTGAACCTCATTTGCCATGTAGTTGCCCACCCTAATAATTTGTTCAGATCTTTTTGCAAGGTTTCCACATTATGCGGAGAAGTTATTGCCATGCTTAGCTTAGTATCGTCCAAAAATTCAGAGATTGCACTGTTTACCCCATCCTCCAGGTCGTTTATGAACAAATTAAACAGGATTGGTCCCAGCACAGAACCCTGGGGGGACCCCACTACCCACCCCTGACCATTCCGAGTATTCCCCATTTATCACCACCCCCTGAACTCTCCCTTGTAGCCAGTGTTCAATTCATGTACTCACCCTATGGTCCATAGAATATTTTGATCAGCGTTCTCCGCTATTTGTTAAAAGCACTAGTCGCGAGTCGGTCAGCTGCTGATTTTCCAGCATGCTCGTCTGACAGAAGCCGGCCAACCAGCAAATGTCCCCCTACATTTGGCCCATGTGTACCTAGCTTTAAAGCGGCTCTTCACTAACTTAAGGTAGTTCCACTTCCACATGCCTCTACCACTATTGGAGATTTGTGTGTTTTTTTTTATCAGGGGCAGGTAGTTTTGACAGGGACCACTTCCACTTCCACTCAGACTGCCTAGGCGATTGAAGCAGAAGTACTGCCAAGCGCAACCTCTTGGGACACAACACAGGACGATTCACAGATTGTGGCTCACACATGCACGGTGGGGAGCCGGCTGTGAAACCACATTGGAGTCACAGCTGGATTCCCACTGTCAACCTAGTGGCTCCAGGGACTTGAAGAACTGGCCCGGCTGAAGGCAGCGCTGGATCCCTGGACTACAAGTGTTTTTTTTTTTTTATCAAAATCAACAGCTAAAATATTGTTGCTGCTGACTTTTTTTTTTTTTGTACTGATTTTTTTTTTCTGGCTTACCATGTCCTGGCCCACTTGAAAGAGGTGGTCTGTGTTGCAGTCATTGGACACAGGAATTCCACAATTGTGTGATTGCTAACCGTGCCCAAATCACAGAACACTTAGATCACCCATGGAGCACAGAAGCAGGGATCACAGTGTTCTGGCTGGCAGAGGTGATGATGAATGTGTATTTGGGCCAAGTACAATGTGAGTGCAGTCCAGAGGGGGGTTGGGGATTGGCAATCCTGCTTGGGAAATGGTGTTAGCAATCTTATCATGTCAGAGTACACCGTAAGCAATGACTTTGAAGAAGTATGCAGAATAGAAGTTATGTCTACAATCTCTTTAAAAGGGGTTTTAAAGGTTTGTTTTTTATTTTCTAAATAGGTTCCTTTAAGCCAGTGCATTGTTGGTTCACTTACCTTTTCCTTCCATTTCCCTTCTAAATGTTTTTTTTCTCTGTCTGAAATTCTTACTTCCTGTTTCTCCTCAGTAAACTTGTCACCATCATCCGAGCAGTGGTTAGTCAGCCAGTACAGCTTACTGAGGAGGAACAGGAAGTAAGAAATTCAGACAAAGAAAACAAAGAAAAAAACATTTAGGAGGGAAGTCGAAGAAAAAGGTAAGTAAACCAACAATGCACTAGCTTAACCACTTAAGGACCGCCGCACGACTATGTATGTCCACAGAATGGCACGTACAGGCACATGGGCGTACAGGTACATCCCTGCCTTTCCGTGGGTCAGGGGTCCGATCGGGACCCCCTCTGCTGCGTGCGGCGGTCGGTAAGTGGTTAGGAGCGATCCGGGATAAGGGGGCGGCTGTTCGTTTTTGTCCGCCCGCTCCGGATCGCTCCCCATCGGCTTCCTCCTCTGCCTGAACTGTAAACACAGGCAGAGGAGGAAGCGATGTCACCGCTCCTCCCACTGGTATTTTCGTCCGGCGGAGGAGAGGAGACATCTCACAGTGAGTACACAAGCACTACACTGACACCTGTACACATAGGCACACAAATCCCCCCCCCCCCCCGATCACAGCCCCCCTGTCACAGTGTCACTAAATAGCAGTGATCATTTATTTACTGATCACTGCATTTAGTGTCAGTGTGACAGACAGTTAGTGTTAGGTCCAGGGTAGCCCCCTACCCCCCCCAATAAATGTTTTAACCCCTTGATCGCCCCCTAGTTAACCCTTTCACCCCCCTTTTGCCAGCATCACTAAGCGATCATTTTTCTGATCGCTGTATTGGTGCCGCTAGGTAGCTAATTATTTTTTGAGGTTCGCCGCCATGTTTTTATAGCGTTAGAAATCTTATGGGGGTACCCAACGCTATAAAAACCTGGCGGGCGAACCTCAAAAAATAACTAGCTACCTAGCGACACTAATACAGCAATCAGAAAAACGGGGCAATAAGGGGTTAAAACTTTTTTTAGGTACCCCCATACATTTTCTAATAAAGGTTTTACCACCACCTTCAAGATTTCTAAGGACATACATTTTTGATTTCACTTTCACAAATCTTGAAGGCGGTGCTTGGTTTTCGGGGTCCTGTACGCGGCTAGGCTCCCAAAAAGTCCCACACATGTGGTATCCCCGTACTCAGGAGAAGCAGCAGAATGTATTTTGGGGTGCAATTCCACAAATAACCATGGCATGTGTGAGAAATATATCATTTAGTGACAACGTTTTGTAAAAATATTTTTATTTATTTTTTTGGTCATTATTCAATCACTTGGGGCAAAACAAAAAATATTCCATGGACTCAACAGGCCTCTCAGCAAATAGCTTGGGGTGTCTTTTTTCCAAAATGGGGTCATTTGGGTGGGTTGTGTGCCAAAAAAAAAATCAGTTTGTCATATTCCCGCAACTTGTGTCAAAATATAAAATATTCCATGGACTCGACATGCCTCTCAGCAAATCGCTTGGGGTGTCTACTTTCCAAAATGGGGTAATTTGGGGGGTTTTGTGCTATTTTGGCATTTTATGGCCTTCGAAACTGTGATAGGTAGTGAGAAGTGAAATCAAAAATTTGCGCCCTTAGAAATGCTGCTTGGTTTCGGGGCCCCGTAGGCGACTAGGCTCCCAAAAAGTCCCAAACATGTGGTATCCCCATACTCAGGAAAAGCAGCAGAATGTATTTTGGGGTGCAATTCCACATATAACCATGGCATGTGTGAGCAATATATCCTTTAGTGACAACTTTTTGTAATTTTTTTATTTTGTTTTGTCATTATTCAATCACTTGGGACAAAAAAATATTCAATGGACTCAACATGCCTCTCAGCAGTTTCCTTGGGGTGTCTACTTTCCAAAATGGAGTCATTTAGGGGGGGTTTTGTACAGCCCTGCCATTTTAGCACCTCAAGAAATGAGATAGGCAGTCATAAAATAAAAGCTGTGTAAATTCCAGAAAATGTACCCTAGTTTGTAGACGCTATAGCTTTTGCGAAAACCAATAAATATACGCTTATTGCGATTTTTTTTTTTTACTAAAGACATGTGGCTAAATACACTTTGGCCTAAATGTTTGACTAAAATTTTGTTTATTCGATATTTTTTCTTTTTGTTATAAGGAAAATCTTTTTTTTTTTTTCAAAATTTACGGTCTTTTTCCGTTTATATTGCAAAAAATAAAAATCGCAGAGGCAATCAAATACCATCAAAAGAAAGCTCTATTTGTGGGAAGAAAAATACTTGCATGTATATCATAGACTTAACCACTCAATCACAAATGAAATCACCAAAAATATGTACTGCAAATATTAAATTAAAAACATAAACTTGCATAGCTCCCAATAATCCCTGATTTTGAGGGACTGTCCCTGATTTGGAACAAAATCTCTGTGTCCCTTTTTCCTCCTCATTTGGCCCTCATTTTGGTCTGATCTATACAGAGCTTTTTTTCTCAGAAAATAGGTGCAGGAACTCAACCACGACCCGTTCAGATTTCACAAACAGTAGAAGGGTCTTAAAGGGGCATTAAATACCAGAATTGCATTACATACAGTGTGCAGAGTTCAGGGGATTACAAAGCAGTCACTTGTAAACACAGAAACCAGACTTCTGTGTTCACAAGTGATTGTGGTGAGCGGGCACCAAAGGGTCTGAGCCAAAGGTGGTGGAACTGAGTTCCACCAAGTTCCCCCAGAAAAAAAGCCCTGGATCTATATAGTTGTATATAAAAATGTTATCTTTTAAAAAGTGATTCCCAGTGCTAAACTTTTCATCCAGTTTCTAAATTTCTGCAGTGGTAAATTTCAAAAGCCAATATAAAGGAATAGTAGTGGTTCATTTTTTGTTTTTTAATATTTGTATAAGTCTCCTTTAAGGGGGTGTGGCATGGTGTGTCCCTTGTTCCTATTGCAAAAATGTGTGAGGCATGGACATATGCACCTTTGTATTATTGTAGTTCCACATTTACAAAGATTCAAATCAATGAAAACCATATAATAAAACTTCCAGAAAGCCACTGCTGAAAATCTACTATGCAAAGACAGCAGCTAGGCAGTCAAAGACGGACCTTGGCACCTAAAGTGGAGCTCCACCGAAAAGGGGATGCTCTACATGTTTTCTTCCTCCCCCCTCGCTGCCACATTTGGTACCTTTTGGGGGGAACGGGTTCCTGTTTTTGACAGGTACCCGTCCCCACTTCAGAGGGACCTCACCATGGAAAGGTCTCCCGGAAGTTTGGCCCTCCCTCCTGCTTCCCTGCCGCCAGGCCATTCAGAAATTGCAACTCGCAGTAGGGAGCTTGCTGTGAAACGCAAGACTTCACTGCCACTTTACCTTTCACAAGGAATGGCGGCGACAGCACCTGAGAGCCGATTGGAAAATCGACTGGGGTGCCGACATTGAGGGATCCCTGGACAGGTAAGTGTACTAATATTAAAAGTCAGCAGCTACAGTATATAGCCTCTCCTAGGATATATTATCATATGCAATAATATTATCAAATCAGTGACGTAATGGTTAAAAAAAATAAAAAATTGGAAGCAGCTAAAAATTATAACACCCAGTATATATAGTGAAAAGCATGAGTGACATACTTGGGTCATTGAATGAAGCCTCAAAAGAGGCTCCATTCACAAAGCTAACACACCGGTTACTTATTTGTCAAGAGGTTTTTTAATTGAGTCCAATGAGATTTAAAAATGACAGTCACAGAGGTGAAAGAGTCCCTTGTGCTTGTATAAAGCTTTCTGAAATGAGCCTAAGATAATATCTGGCCCATATAGAACAGTGAAGCGAAGTGATGTATGTGCATAATGAATGAAAAAGAACCAAACAACTCCCATGGTGAAGTAGAAACGATATAAAATGTGATGGAGAAGGTACAAAGCAAGAAGATGTAAAGAAGCCTGAACAGCACCCCGTCCCTCCCTAAAGTCTGGATAAACCCAAAAGTACCAGAGGGTGCCCCCCCCCCCTGGGAATCTGAGGAGTAGTAGAGCTAACTCCATACGTATCATGGCCACCCACCAATTTGTCAGGAGTGGCATGAGGAACTGGACCACAATATGCATGTAGTTGGCTCCACTGCTGATGCCAGACTTCTCGGATTCCCAGGAGGCACTCTCTTGAACTTTCAGTAGTGACTTTCTGGAAGTTTTTTGTATGGATTTATTTGATTTTAGTCTTCTTTACATGTGCACTGCTGTATACTTGTGCTCCCACGTGTGTAGTCTTTTCATAAAAATCTTTACATCCGTAGCGCCTATGTACTATACAGTACTGATGCTAGTTAAATTTATGAGTAGATCAGAGTGTAGTTAAACTCTGATCCTAATTGTTAGAGCAAAATGCGGTCTCTGTCTCAGCTTGGCTGTACTGTGAGTCCATTCTGCTGCAGATGGCAGCAGTGGAGTCGAGGGTTGGGTGCTCTTTCCCAGCAGCCAATCACAAGGGTTTGTCCTCACTGTGCATGCTGGGAGGGGTATTTAAGGGCAGACGCCATTGGTTCTGGGGTCTTCTTCGTCCAGTGTGGCACCCACCTTTTGCCACATCACGGTGCCCCAGCGTTATGGTCTACCTGGCCGGGGCGTGCGTGCCACGCGGTGTTCCTGGTTTCATGGCCATGCTGGCCCAGAGCATCTGAACCATGACGGGAATCCAGTGAGTGACTGGGTTCCCACCTTTGAAGATCCCAAGCTCTACTGCTGTTTGGTGGGGAGTCAGGCTGAGGAGCGCCATTGAGAGGCTGGCGGTCCAAAAGGGCCTGGACAAACCACCAGGGATCGAGGTAGTCGGACACCGAGGGATTGATCACCTGTCGGACGGTACCTGGGCGACAAGCTGAAGGAGATCCAGACATAACTCAATTAAGGAGGCATAGCTCTAAAAATCCAACCCAGAGGGGACCTGTGGCAGAGGTATCTTCTGAGGCTCATTTAGAGGGGTCTGTGGCAGAGACTTTCTCCCAAGTTCAAGTTCACCTAGGAGGGTCTGTGGTAGAGACTTATTCCTACAATTGTCCGACTGATACTCCGGCTGCCAGGTCAGTGAGAGAGGCCTGTCCGGGTACACTAAACCCATTTCGGCGGGAGTGGTTCTAAGAAGTGTCATGTTTGGGATCAGGACTGTTTCCAATCATTACGCCTGAATCTGCTATTCTCCCATCTTCCTCAGCTTTACTTTCCTTACCACAAGTTTACTGTTTTTACCCGGCTGGGTAATAAAGAGCACAGCAAAAAGCACCCGTCTGAACATTCCTTTTACTTCTACTAGATGTACTACACATCGATTACCCCTAGGAATTTCAGAGGAGCCAAGAGGTAACACGCCGCTCAAAAATCCAGCAGCTCCTCCGGGGGTAATGCTACAACATTATGTTTATTTTTAAATGGTGGAAACCTTGGGATTTTCTTGTGTTTGAATATTTCGCTCATACTGTTTTTATATGCTTGTGCAAAGTCAATGTCTCAAAATTGCAAAGCCAGAGAAAGCCAGGCAGTTAGCATTTTCAGAATGAGGTCCGCAATGGCAGCCTCTCTTTTTCTTAGTACAAGTTTCCTTTAAAATCTCCCGTTATAAGCATTTAGCAAGGACAAATGCAAACATATACAACAGTCACTCATCATTTGGCTTCTTTTGACACGATAGAAGATCATTGCACAATAACCCACAGCTACCAGTATTTGGGATCCATCCTTTACTGATCTCCCTACAGTAAACTGAAATCTGATTGATCGTTACTTCACGTAACACATATTGATCGGTAAATGTTGGTGATACATGGCAGCTAAATGTATAACCATGACGATACCAAATAATGTATCGACTGCGCAAGTTTGGCATTGAGGGGGTTAACTGCCTAGTTACTATTTCTAGGCATCGGAAAATTGTGCTGAAAAGTTGTGACAGGTCCTGGTGGTGAGATGTGCCTGATTATGCGCAACCTAAAACTGTCATACACGAACAGATAGCTTGACAGGATTGACAGCTTGAGATCCATGCATGCCCACCTTTATCAAGCACTGCCGGAACATGGAGAACCAGACTTGGTAAACAGCGAACTTATGAAGTCGCCGTTCCCTTTTCCGTATAGAAAATGGAACAATCCCTGATCGATTGCCTAGCTTGGTATTGCTCATGAGACGTTAACTCCTACCACAAGCAATACTTGATTTAGATATGCCGCTTGTAGGTATCATACTGGGCCTTCACCATAACCTAGGCTGTTGCAACTGGCAGAAAGTCAGAAGCCAACAAACCCAATACTACGTTAAAACCAAAAAAGAACATTAAAATCCAGCAGACAATGGTTCAGTCCTTGGTGACCAATCAATTGAGCATCTGCCTCCTCTGTTATGAACATAAGCTGTATTTCTCATTAATAACATCAGCTGCTGCCTTACCCTCCCCCTACACTCACCGGAGCCATAGACAGATCAAGGCTGTCACCTCTGATGGTCCCTATGGATCGGGGTCACCGCTGGGCCTGATCTGTGATGTCACAACTGTCTTTCTTGACTGCTGTCACGGTATTGTTCTCCTGTTCAGATGGTCCTTTCCAAGATGAAACCCTCTGTGCTGAGATCTGGGGGGCATCTATGTGTTCGCAACCATGGAGACCCTCCACCCTTTTATTTTGAAGGTCTCTCCGTTCTCATGCCTTCCAGTGCATTTGGATCGTCTACCACTTTGTACATCTTCGGTCACGTTGCCTATGAAACCCAACCAAAACAAAAATTTCCCCTTTTCTACAAGGTTCAGCTTGGGGTCCTATCTTCTCTGCAGGCCTCCCAGTGTAATCCAGAATTGGTGGTCTCCTTCTATTTCAGGGGTCCGGCTCTTTCTTTGTCCTTTGCCGGTGGGCTTTAACAATGCAGATCTCTTGTGTTTAGGTGTCTGATCTCCTATGTCTTGGTGTGAGGGTCTCTCCCTTCTTTGTAAGGGTCTCTCCCCTCTGCAGAGCACTGAGTGTAAAAGTCTGCAGCTGCTATATGCAAGCACTGGCAGCCTGGCTGCATGACAGCTGGGTCCTAGTGCCTGTCATGAATACACTCTATGGCTATAGTTCCATTCTTATTTTATTTTAAAAGTACCTATTTCCTGCTAGAAAAATGAATGAAATGTGCGTTTCCTTACATGACTTCCTTTGAGCCATGTGAAAAAACTCACATTTCATTTTTATTTCTAGACTAGCTACTTTTTAAAATGGTCTTTGGTTACTGCATCAAATCTTTTTCTTTATTTTACTACAGACTGCAGGGGGTCAATTGTTTTCATTCAGACAGACCTTGGCTGGTAGAATTGTAATAATTTGTGTTTGTGTATGTATGTGCATAATATTATATATATATATATATATTGTAAGCTGGGGATAGGTAGCGGGTACAAAAGCTCCCTGGGATGAGCCAGCACAGATACCAAAGTCCATAGGATCAGTGAACAACAGTGGGATTTTTATTGGTGCTATACAGAGTCTATTTACAGGTGCTGTACAGGGTGCAGAAAACAAAACAAAAATAGCCAAACAAACACCTAGCCGTGTCTCGGCTCTAACTACACGTTATGCAGGTCCTAACTACTAAGCTAAACAAGCCTACCGCTTGTTAGCTCAAACACACACTTCTCACCAGTTTTCCAGCAGCCTCCTTGCTCTCACAGATTCACACTGTTTCCCAGGACAGAGCAATGGCTGATAGCTCAGGTGAGCTTAAATTGGCCTGGGGAGAGGGCCAACACCTGACCTGGATCAGGGATCAGAGATCCCTGAACGTGTAAGAGAGGAGCCTGGGAGAGGTATAAACCCCGAACTGGACTTTCCCAGGCTCTCTCTGGGACGCTCTGCTACACACCCTCCCCTCTTGTTTCAACCCCAGGGTTGGAACACCTGTAGCCCAACAGGAGTGAACACGGGACAGGGCATCTACATTCCCCATCTCAACACCTGGCCTGTGTTTTACCGAAAAGGAATAATCCTGGAGGGCCAAAAACCACCGATTCACCCGCCTATTAGTCTCCTTCTTTTGGGCCATCCATTTCAGGGGAGCATGGTCAGTTATTAACTCAAACTGGCGCCCTAACAGGTAGTACCTGAGCGCGTCCACGGCCCACTTTATGGCTAAACATTCCTTTTCAATGACTGCATATTTTTTCTCATGATCATTGAGCTTTCTGCTTAGGTAGACCACAGGGTGTTCTTCCCCATTGTATACCTGTGATAGTACTGCCCCGATACCTACATCAGAGGCATCTGTCTGAACCAAAAAATCTTTGGAGAAATCGGGGGAGTATAGCACTGGCTGTGCACAAAGAGCCTTCTTCAGGACTTGGAAAGATTCTTCTGCTACTGGGGACCATTTTATCATTACTGAGTCTTTCCCTTTCGTCAGGTCTGTCAGTGGGGCAGCTATAGTGGCAAAATTTGGAATAAACCTTCTATAATATCCCGCAATGCCAAGAAAGGCCCTGACCTGCTTCTTGTTTGCAGGACGTGGCCACTCCTGGATGGCTTCTACTTTATTCACTTGGGGTTTAATAACTCCACGGCCAATAGTGTAGCCCAAATACTTGGCTTCCTCCAAACCAATGGCACATTTTTTTGGGATTTGCCGTAAAACCTTCCTTGAAGAGGGAATCAAGGACAGCTTGGACACGGGGCAAGTGAGACTCCCAGTCAGTGCTATGCACCACTATGTCATCTAAATAAGCTGCAGCATACTGCTGGTGCGGTCTTAGGGTCCTGTCCATGGCCCTCTGAAAGGTTGCAGGGGCATTTTGCAACCCAAAAGGCATTTTCTTATACTGGAATGACCCCTCCGGGTCACAAACGCAGTCTTTTCTTTGGCACTATTAGTCAGGGGTATTTGCCAATATCCTTTGGTCAAGTCCAAAGTGGTCAGATAACGGGCCTTGCCCAGTCGGTCTATAAGTTCATCTACCCTGGGCATCGGGTACGTGTCAAACTTTGTTACTGCATTGAGCTTTCTGAAGTCGTTACAAAACCTCCAAGTGCCATCCGGTTTTGGGACCAACACGATGGGGCTAGACCAGTCACTATTGGATTCCTCAATGACATCTAGTTCCAACATCCTTCTAACTTCATCACTGATGTCCTTTCTCCTCGCTTCAGGAATTCGGTATGGTTTGAGCTTGACACGGACCCCAGGTTCAGTAACAATATCATGCTGAACCGCTGAAGTCGTGCCAGGCAACTCTGAAAATTTCTCTCTATTCCTTATTAGGAACTCTCTAGCTTCCTGTTTTTGGGAATATGACAGGGTGTCTGGAATCGTGACCTCAGGGATCAGAGGGGATTCAGTACCCTTAGGCGTTACCGGTAGGGACCTCACAGTTAACGCCAGTCTATCCTTCCAGGGCTTTAACAGGTTCACGTGGTAAATCTGTTCGGGCTTCCTTTTACCTGGTTGATACACCTTGTAATTGACTTCCCCAACTCTTTCAATTACTTCAAAGGGGCCCTGCCATTTAGCCAGGAACTTGCTCTCAACAGTGGGAACTAAAACGAGGACCCTGTCACCCGGTGAGAAAACACGGAGTTGGGCCCCCCGGTTGTATATTCTCTGTTGGGCTGCTTGAGCCTGTAGTAAATGTTCTTTCACCACTGGTATTACGGCTGCAATCCTGTCCTGCATTTGAGCGATATGCTCAATTACACTTTTGTGGGGTGTCTGTTCCCCCTCCCAAGTTTCCTTGGCTATGTCCAAGAGTCCCCGAGGGTGTCTCCCATAAAGCAACTCAAATGGGGAGTACCCTGTAGAGGACTGGGGCACCTCCCTGATAGCAAACATCAGGTACGGTATCAGGAAGTCCCAGTCTTTCCCATCTTTGTCAACAACCTTTTTTAACATGCCCTTTAACGTCTTATTGAAACGTTCCACCAAGCCATCCGTTTGCGGATGATACACAGAGGTTCGCAACTGCGTCACCTTAAATAACTTGCACAGCTCCCTAGTTATCCGTGACATAAATGGGGTACCCTGGTCTGTCAGGATTTCTTTAGGGATGCCCACCCGACTGAACACCATAAACAGCTCTTTGGCAATATTTTTAGCAGATGCGGCGCGTAAGGGAACGGCCTCAGGGTAACGGGTAGCGTAATCCATAATCACGAGGATATGCTGATGACCACGGGCGGATTTGGGGAGGGGACCCACAAGGTCCATGGCAATCCTCTCGAAGGGCACTTCAATAATGGGCAAGGGCACTAAAGGACTTCGGAAGTGGGGCTGGGGGGCTGACATCTGACACACAGGACAGGATTGACAATAATTCTCAATATTTTTCTGTATCCCAGGCCAGTAAAACCTGCGCAACACTCTTTCAGTGGTTTTCTCAACCCCTAAATGACCTCCTAGCAAGTGCCCATGGGCAAGTTCCAACACCACCCTTCTGTAAGGCTTGGGGACCACCAATTGTTCAGTAACTTCATCATTCTTTTTACATACACGATACAGTAAATCATCATTGCTGCTGAAATAAGGAAAACAGGGCCTATCCCCTGGTTCAACAGGTACATCATTAACCACCATTACATTTTCCCAGGCCCTGGCAAGGGTGGGGTCTTTTCTCTGCTCAGTACCAAAATTTTCCTTATGCACATTAAGGTCAGTAAACTCCAACATAGGCTCCGAGTCGACAGACGGCTGTCCGGCTCTACTGGTTGTGGGGACTCCCTCAGGCTCCTCCAGCTCTCCTGCCATAACCGAGAAAGGAAAACTCGGAGAGCCCTGAGATGAGTCCCCTGAACCCACAATATCGGAAGTAGCCAGGAGCTCTGGCTCTGCGACTGAGTCAGGTACTGCGACCGGGTCGGGACGATCCCACAGTTCCCAAAACTTAGGGAAGTCCCTACCAATGATGGCCTCGTGCACCAAGTGGGGCACAAGTCCGACCGTATGGGACACCGTACCTAAGCCAGTTTTAAACTGAACTGTGGCTATAGGATACTCCCGGGTATCCCCATGTACACAGATCACAGCAACTTTTTTAGCATGAAAATTCACAGTTTCAACCATCTCAGCTGTAACCAAAGTAACCAGACTTCCAGAGTCCAGTAAGGCCGTAATAGGCTTATCATTAACAGTCATGTGACACATGTGTTTCCCCACATTTGGCGCTGCAGCGCATGAAACAGCAGCAAACATAGACTGCCTTCTATTAGACAGATCACACTGCATTGGTTCATCAGTCAATGGACAGTTTGCTGCAACATGTCCCAGCTCTTGGCAACGAAAACACCTGATGTTTCCCCAAGTTGGTTTGCTGACAGGCAGTGGTTTCCCTTGCTTGGGACGCCAAACTTCAGTCCTGGCACCAAAAATCCTCCCCCCTATTTCCTTGCCATGCTTACCACCCACTTCCCCTGGAACAGTCTTACGGTTGCCTGGGGAGACCGTGGCTTTGGGTGGAAAGTCCGTGCGGCTGTTGGGGTGGTGACCAGGTTCTCTGCAGCAAAGTACCTTTCGACGAGTTCCACCAAGTTATCTGCCTACTTGGGGTCCCCTTGACTCACCCACCTCTGCAGGGGAATTGGGAGTGACCTCAGGAACTGGTCCATGACCACACGCTCCACTATTTGTGGCGCAGACAGGGACTCCGGCTGTAGCCATTTTCTCACCAGGTGGATTAGGTCGAACATCTGCGATCTTGGGGGCCTCTCAATTTGGAAGAACCAGCTGTGGACCCGTTGGCTCGAACGGCCAAGGTGACACCGAGTCGCGCCAGAATTTTCCTGCTTGACCTTTTCATAGTCTCCCGCTTCTGCCGACTCCAGATCATAGTAGGCCTTCTGCGATTCACCAGAAAGTAAGGGGGCGATCAGTCCTGCCCACTTGGTTTTAGGCCAATCTTCCCTCTCAGCGGTCCGTTCAAATGTTAGCAGGAAGGCCTCTGGATCATCATCCGTAGTCATTTTTGACAGAAAGCGAGCCACATGGATGGCTGAAGGCTTGTCTCTAATATCCTTGATTTCCGCAGGTGCCCACTGTGCTAGCGTTTCTGCAACTTTAGTCAGGGTTTTCCTATCCGCTTCTGCAGCAGTGGCAAGCTGTTCAAACAGCCTCTGCGATTGCTCCTGTACAGCACTAATCTGCCTCTGCGATTGCTCCTGTGCGATAGCGTTGGCTTGCTGCAGCGCAGCATTAGTTTGCTGTTGTGCAGCGTTTGCTTGCTGTTGTGCAGCATTGAATAGCACCATTTGTTTGAGGATTTCCTCCATGTTGTCACTTTAGGTACTGGCTTTTTAAATAGTAACTTACTATTGCTGATCGCAGCCTCCACCATATGTAAGCTGGGGATAGGTAGCGGGTACAAAAGCTCCCTGGGATGAGCCAGCACAGATACCAAAGTCCATAGGATCAGTGAACAACAGTGGGATTTTTATTGGTGCTATACAGAGTCTATTTACAGGTGCTGTACAGGGTGCAGAAAACAAAACAAAAATAGCCAAACAAACACCTAGCCGTGTCTCGGCTCTAACTACACGTTATGCAGGTCCTAACTACTAAGCTAAACAAGCCTACCGCTTGTTAGCTCAAACACACACTTCTCACCAGTTTTCCAGCAGCCTCCTTGCTCTCACAGATTCACACTGTTTCCCAGGACAGAGCAATGGCTGATAGCTCAGGTGAGCTTAAATTGGCCTGGGGGAGAGGGCCAACACCTGACCTGGATCAGGGATCAGAGATCCCTGAACGTGTAAGAGAGGAGCCTGGGAGAGGTATAAACCCCGAACTGGACTTTCCCAGGCTCTCTCTGGGACGCTCTGCTACAATATATATATATATATATATATATATATATATATATACACACGCACATTTTTATTTTATTCTATATATTTCTATATATATATATATTTGCTATTTTTTTATACTATATATACATTGTAAACGTTGGGGGTTTAACTGAATGGTAAATGCTTTTTTTAGCGAGTCCACAGCAGTCAGATGTTATGTTTGAGGGCATGGCAGCCCATTTTTATTGAAGGAAACAAAAAGAACAGTTCACATACAGGATTTCCCATGCAGGGGTTCTTCTCCAGTAATGTTTACAGAACTCAAAATACCAAACCTCCTGGCTCCTAGTCTTACTTAGCCTTGCTGTACCTGCTAACCTGGCACACTCCTGGCCTCAACAGGTTCTCCAGCCCACTGTCTCCCAGACTTCCAGACTTCCTTCAGCTCCTCTTGGACTCGCTAGTCACCTCAGGTCCACCAGCCTCCCAGTCCCTCAGGCACGAAGTCCCCCCACACCAGGGATGTAGTCTCCAGGGCAGACAGACAGACAGATCCCCACACACAGGTCTGTCTTGCAGCAACAGCCAGCTGCACACCTTCCACCTCTCTCTCTCTCTCTCTCTCTCTCTGTTCTGACCAGTCCCTGATTATATTGTCGGCGTTCAGCTGGGAATAGGGTTGCCACCTTTTCTTCACGCCAAACCCGAACACTTTAGCGGCGCACGGCATGGCACCCCAACCGCGGTGCGATTTTGCCGTGACTGTCACCCGACAAATTGCGGCAAAATCACATAAACATAATTGTGGGATGCCTGTCATCCAAAAGAAGTTTTGCTTCACGATTGGAGTGCCATTATCCCCATCCCCTTCTATTACAAATCTACTTCCCCTACCAGCACAAATCCTCCAATAATACCACCATGGCAGCCGACAGGGGGTATCACGGGGCCCCAGCACACAGGGGAGCCTGGACAGCAGGGGTTTGGAGCAGTGGGCGTGGGGGTGCAATTACAGAGGAGGGGGTGCAATTACAAAGTAGGGGGAACAATTACAGAGGAGGGGGTTGCAAATACAAAGGAGGGGGGGAATTCCAATGAGGGGGGGCAAATACAGAGGAGGAGGGTGCAATTACAGTAGAGATGGGGCAAACACAGAGGAGTCAAAAAGGGAAAGAGAGAGGTGACAGGCAGCTGCTGGTGCGGAAGTTTTTAATAAAATAAATGCTTTAAAACAATCTACTCACTCTTCATGTCAGAGCTGTAGGCATGTCAGTCTGTGAAGTCGGCTGTCCCATTCTCCCCTCCGATTCACGCTGCTGTTATCACTGAATCGCTGGAGGAAACAGAGCGCAGGAAATTCATGTTAACTCTCAGCCTCTGATGATGGAGGCGTGGTTAAGCCTCCAGAGCGCTCTGATTGGTCACATCATCCCAGGCTAACAGCTTACTGCAGTTTCCCCCACGGCTCTGTATCCTTGGCTTCCTCCAGCGATTCAGTAAAGCAGCGTGGATCAGAGGGGAGAATGGGACAGCCGACTTCACAACTGTGACATGTCTACAGCTCTAACCGGAGAGTGAGTGCATTGTTTTTAAGCATCTGTTTTATTAAAAACTTCCGTACCAGCAGCTGCCTGTTGCCTCTCTCTCCCTTATGTTTTATTTTTTGCTCTGTAATTGCCCCCCCCCCTCCCGCTGCTGCTCCCCGTGCTGTATTGTCCGATCCCTGCTGTCGGGTCCCCCTGTGTGCTGGGGCTTGTAAAAGGAGGCCCCACGATACCCCCTGTCAGCTAGAAATGGTGTCCGGGTATGAGGCAGAGGGAAACCCGGGCACAGCCTCCTAAACCCGTACTGTCCGGGTCAAAACCGTACCGGTGGCAACCCTAGCTGGGAACCCAACCTGCTGGCTGTCTGTAAGATTTGGACACAGGGTTGGATATCCCATCCCGCCCAAGTCTCTGCAGGATCTCCAACTACACAGCCCCATTCAAAACTATCAAAACCTGGAGAAAACTGACAGAGCAGTTTTCTCCATTTAAAAACTATGCTGTGTAGTTCTGCAGTCTGCTGACATGCAGACTCTGTGTCCATTTTTGCTGCGTCTCCATGGTGACGGGGACCCTCACTATTACAACATATATATCTATATATAGACATATGAATATATATTATCTATCAAAATATATATATATATATATATATATATATATATATATATATAATCTATATACAGTGGGAAAAATAATTATTTGAACCCTGCAGATTTTGTATGTTTGCCCACAAAGAAATGAAGGGTGTATAATTTTTATCATAGGTGTATTATAAATGATAGAGACCGAATATCAACCAAAAATCTAGAAAAAAAAGATGATACAAATGTTATAAATTGAGTTGCAGTTCAGTTAGTAAAATAAGTATTTGATCCCCAAGCAAAACATGACTTGGTACTTGGTGGAGAAACCCTTGTTGGCAATCATACGCTTACAAATTGAATGTTAAAAGCAACCAAAATTTGAAGTGCTGAATGACATTTATGAAGTCCTCAAATGTACTAAGAATTTTTATGTTCGTTCAGTAGTAAGCTAGTGTATGGCCATCTTAAATGAAGATTTATTTAATCACTTGTTAAGTCAAGTTAAAAACAGTATTTTGTGGTAGAAGGTTACTTAGAACTCCCAAACATTTTATATCTTTTTATATAAAAATAAAATGCCCTTATTGCAACATTTTATGTCGCACTGTATTTGCGAAGCAGTCTTGCAAACATAATTTTTTGGGGAAAACATTTTTTTTTTAATGATTTAAATAGAAAAAAAACAGTAAAGTTAGCCCAAATTCTTTTGGGGTAAAATGTGAAATATGGGGCGTGTCCAAGATGGCGACGTGAGCAGTCGCATCCTCCGTGAGCTCCACCGGCTTCTCCCAGCACATTCGACCCAGCGGTCTGCATCCTCACGACTTTCCGCCCGCTACCACCTGGGTGAGGCGGGGGACTCCCCGGGCACAGTCCGGTAAGGGAAAGAAGCTGAAATTTCCCCTGCAGCCAGAGGTATCTCTTCCCCAGCCTGCCATGTGGAGCCGCACGCCACGCGCTCTTCCTGTATAGCCTCCTAGCCACCTACAGACTCTCCAGACCCTAGGCCATCCTGGCTGCGGGAGGTGATGGCGGCCATAGCGACATGCCAGTCCACCCTGACGGCCAAGATAGAGGAGGTGCAGCTCGATGTGGGCCTCATCCGTCAGGACATGGACAAGCTCCGCAGAAACGGAGCAGCGCATTGGGCTACTGGAGGATGACTCCATGGAGCAGTCGGCGTCCCTCCGCACACTCCACACTAAAGTGAAGGCGTTGGAGTTTAGGGTGGAGGACGACATGCTGCGCTCCATCCTCCCTGACGCACGCTTCTCTCCCCATGACATTGCTGAGAGGGCACATAGGGTCCCCCCAAACCGGGAACCCCGAGGACATTCATACTACAAATGCTTAACTTCAGGGATAGGGACGAGGTCCTCCGCGCGTCCAGACAGCTGGGGGAGATTCGCTTCCAAAATTCCAGAATAATGATTTTCCCTGACTACTCCGTCGAAACCCAGAGGCAACGCAAGTCTTTCGACCAGGTCAAGGGAGCGCTGAGGACCCGCAACATCAAATATAGCTTCCTTTTTTCGGCCAGACTCGGGGTTCAGGACGGCAGGGACGTATCTAGGGTCATTCTCAGTCACACTGTGTGTGGGGGACTGGGGAGCAGCAGAGAAATAAGTGCACAGCCTACTATGTACAGTGTATATAAAGATGACGCCAGAGTCCACAGCATTCTTTAGATCAGATTTACCAGTGTGAAGGGGAACTCTGTGGATTCCGTTGCAAGGAGGGCTCTCTGGGAACTCTAAGGCCTCGTACACACGAGGGGATATGTCCGCTGAAAACGGTCCGATGGACCGTTTCAGCAGACATCTCCGCTCGTGTGTATGGGCTAGCGGACAGATTTGTCCACCCGACAGATTTCAAAGCATGCTTTGAAATCTATCCGGTGGGAATCTGTCCGCCCGACATGTCTGCTGGTTAGTACACTTACCAGCAGACATGTCGTCCCCCACCGCCGCCGCGCCGCCGCCGAATGGATTCGGCGCATGCGCGGAAGTGTTTAACTTCCTGGTGCGGTGACGTGGCGGTGACGTGGCGGCGTCAACGTCACCGCCGCGTCACCGCTACGTCACCGTGCCGTCCGGCGGCGGGGAATTTGATCCGATGGTGTGTACACGCCATCGGATCAAACTCCCGATCGGACATATCCGATGGAAATGGTCCGCGGACCGTTTTCATCGGATATGTCCGATCGTGTGTACGAGGCCTAAGGGGGAACTGTGATATAAGATGTAATGCTATTGACTCCGATGTAAGGGGTAATTAAAGCGCTTGACTTGTAGTTTTGTTAACTGTTTTTTTCTGTTAAGGTTATCTGAAAGATGGGTTTCAAATGTTTTGACAGGGGCGTAGTTTCAGTGCTTGCCATAGGCGTCATTTTCACTAGATACGCCTCTGCAGGACGGTGAGTCCCTTCGTTTCTTCAATTCCCTGAGGGAGGCCTCTGACTGGCTTGACTCTCTCCCACTGCATGGCTGAAGGCAAGGTTGTGAGTAACCCCCTTTTGTTTTTTGTTTTTTCTTGTGATGTTCTCTGCTTCTCTCGGGTGTGGACCCCTGCTCCATTGTTGTTGGCCTGTTGCCCCTCTATGGATGTCTCCCTCCACGGATGTCTCCCTCCACTGGTCCTCCCCCCTGAACCCCCCTTTCCTTGTGTGACTATGGAAGCTGGACTGGTACCCCCCCTGGTATAATACACCTGCCCTGGGTCACTCTACCCTGGGAACTTTCTGATTTGGGACTGGGGAATGGAAGCTCTTCCCAGTTTTGGGGGAAAGAGCAGGGTGGGGGGGATTTTGCCTGCCTCGGGCTGTTCTCGGTATATGAGTTTTTTTCTTTTATTTTCCTTGGTTTTCTGTTTTTTGTTTTTCTTTGAGTTTATGTTCAGATGTTTTATTGCATATGCACGGTATCTTACAATGTTTAATATTAGGCGGCTTCATCCGTCTCGGGTCCTGACGCCAACCCCTTTGGAGCTTTTCTTCCCTGATTCTGTCCATGCCACTACTGCTGACCACCATGTCGGTGCTTAACATTATGTCCTGGAACACCAGGGGCCTCAATTCCCCAGTTAAGAGGTCACTGGTGTTCCAATTAATTAAGTCCCACAGCCCTCACATCTGCATCCTTCAGGAAACTCACATTGTGGGTAGTAAAACTCTGGCTCTTAAAAAAAAAAACCCTGGGTGGCCAGCCATTATCACACTATGTACTCCACCTTTGCTAGAGGGGTGAGCATCTTGGTTAATAAGTCCCTTCCTTTCAAGCTCCTGGACTTGGCGCTGGACCTGGACGGTAGATATGTTGTAATTAATGCTAGGACCATGTCTCAGACTTGGTCTATTGTGGGCCTCTACTTGCCCCCCCCCCCCCGCCTCGCTGGTATTGTTAAACAAGATAACAGCCATATTCGCTGATTTTGCTTTAGACCATATGATTTTGTTGGGTGATTTTAACATGGCCCCTGACCCGGCTGTGGACAGGATGGCGGGTGTGGGTCCCTCCTTCCCGGGATTGACCTCCTGGGGCGAGGCCTATGGCTTGACTGACATTTGGAGGTGGAGACACCCTTCAGGAGCGGGCCTACACTTGCCACTCTGCCTCACATGCCTCCTTCTCCCGCATAGATCTGGTCTTTGCGGGACAATCGGTCCTGTATAAGGTATGGGAGGTCAGGATACTGCCTAGGGGTGTCTCGGACCATGCTCCCCTGTTAGTGAGCTTGGGTGACCCGGGAGCCCCGAGTAGGCTGTGGCAACTCTCGGGGTTCTGGATCTCGGATCAGGCTGTGGAGTCCCAAGTCACGGGGGTCCTTGACAACTTTTGGGCTGCTAATTCGGACACGGCCCCTCTAATGGTAGTTTGGGACACTTTCAAGGCCTTTACGAGGGGTCAGTATCAAACCATTATAGCCCGGGTTAGGCAGGAGAGGCGTTCTGCGCTGGTTGCGGCTGAAGACGCTGCCGCTGCGCAGGAGGCATTATATGTTCCCTTGCGGGACCCCCAACACTACATCAGGCTGCAGTCTTTGACTAGAGAGGTTATGTCCCTTCGTACTTCCCTGACCCAGAAAAATTTGCTTGCTCAGTCCCAACGTATATTTGAACAGGGGGAGAGGTCGGGCCGGCTCCTCGCTTGGCTCTCTAGGGAACGATCGGGGGCATGGCTGTCCCCCAGATTCTTGGACAGGACGAGGATCACCTCTATACCTCGGAGGAGATCAACCGTACCTTTGCCATGTACTATCAGCGCCTTTACACTTCACAGGTGATCTTTGCTGATAAGGAACTGGCTCACTACCTTGACGAGGTTGACGTTCCTGTCCGGACCGACAAAAACAGACGCCATTGACGGATCTATCTATCTCTCTGGATGAAATACTTAAGGCACTTAAGGCTATGCAGCCAGGCAAAACTCCTGGACCTGACGGTCTGCCCATAGAGCTCTATAAGCAGTGTCCTGATTGGATATTACTGAACGTCGACGCTAAACTGCTAGCTAAGGTCCTTGTCAATAGGTTAAACACGTTTATCACGGCTTTGGTGCACCCCGATCAGACGGGTTTAATGCCAGGCAGGGGTACTGATGTAAATCTTAGGAGACTCTTTACCCACATAGCCAGGGCAGACAACGCGGGTCATACTCTGGTGGCCTCCCTCGACGCCGAGAAGGGCGGTCCTTGCTAAGTTTGGCTTTGGCACCAAGTTTATCTCATGGGTTAAATTACTGTACGCTGCCCCCCAGGCCAGGGTCAGTACTAATGCATGCCTGTCAGACCCTGGGGCGAGGGACGAGGCAGGGCTGTCCCCTTTCTCTGGGTCTGTTTGCTCTGGCCATAGAACCCCTGGCAGCCCTTATTAGAGCAGACGGGGAGATACAGGGAATACGGGTTGGCTCTATACACGAAAAAATCTCTCTTTAAGCAGACAATGCCCTGCTATACCTGGCTGATTCGTCCTCCTCCCTCGGTAAGGCCCTGGCCCAATTTGACCGTTTTTCCAGCTTCTCTGGAGTCTGCATTAACTGGGACAAATCGGAACTCTTCTCACTCCATCCCTCCCCTACTAACTCTAACCTCCAGACGCAGCTCCAGTGGGTTGAGGAAATCAAATATCTGGGAATCAGGATCACTGCGGCGTTGGGGGACTTTGTGACGTGTAATCTACATCCTCTGATGAGACAGGTCACTACTAAATGTGCGGCGTGGCGTTCGCTCCCACTGACCCCGGTGGTTAGGATTAACCTCCTGAAGATGGTACTCCTAACCAAATTTTTGTATCACTTTAGGAATATCCCGGTTCATCTTCCCAGGGAATTTTTCAAGAGGCTTGAGGGTCAATTGGGGACTTTTGTGTGGGCGGGTAGAACTCCCAGGATAGCCAAGAAAACGTTGTACCTGCCCCTTTCGGGAGGTGGCCTGTCACTCCCAAACTTTCAGCTGTACTACTGGGCGGCCGTTCTGGTCACTGTTCGGTAGTAGTTCGCCCAGCCTAGACAGAACCCGGCGGTTACGCTGGAGGCTGCTGTCTTGGATTCGTACTCCACCCTTAGCAATCTTGCATTTCGAGGTTTCCGGGCGGCTCCCTCTGTCACGGTCCCCATGAAGACAACGATCAGGGCTTGGAAGGATGCTAGGGAAATATATGCAAGACCCTCCCTCGTCTCCCCCCATATGCCACTGTGGGGCAACCCTCTATTGCCCCATTTCCATTCCCTCCCCGACCCCTCGGTGTGGGCTAGTAAGGGGATAACTGCCCTTAAACACATTGTTTCCGATTGGCGCTCTCATGACCTTCCGGGAGATGAGTGACCGCTACTCGGTGCCGCCGCAGTGGACGTTCCGGTACTGGCAGGTCCCGCACGCCTTTGGGGCCCAATTCCCGGACAGACTTACACTCCAGTCGGACTCGGTTGAGCGGCTCTTTACCTTGCGCAGCATGGGGCGACCTCTCTCTACCCTTTACCTTTATCTGACGGTAGCCTATGACTCTGGGTTGACCCGTACCTTTGAAAAGTGGAAGGCTGACATACCTGACCTGGATAACAAAAAGTGGGAGGAATGTGTCTCCACGTTCATCCCGTCACTTATAGCAGCTAGAGATAGGTTTATCCAAATTAAATTCCTGCATAGGGCCTACTACACCCCCCAAAGATTAGCCCGCATATTCCCCCAAAGGGACCCCCTCTGCCCGCGTTGCAGGGTTGAGGTGGGCTCGTTCTGGCACATGGTCTGGTCGTGTCCTGAGATTAAGCCTTACTGGGGCCAGGTGGCTGAGATCTTGGGTACAGTGTCTCGTCTACAGGTCCCGGTCGATCCCCTGGTCCTTCTCCTGAGTCACTTGGAGGAGATTCAGGGGGACAGATACTCCAAACTGTTCCTTACTTTCTCCCTCTTCTATGCCAGGAGGGAAATCCTTCTTAAATGGAAGGCGGCAGCCCCACTCACTGTGTGAGTCCTGGACCCTCTCTATTAACAAAGTACTACCACTATACAGAATCACCTATGAGAGTAGACAGTGCCTGGCAAAGTTTGCTAAGGTCTGGTCTGGGTGGATTGATGCTAGGGGTTGATTATGGTTGATGGTCTTGGTAATGTACTGTTTTTGACTACTAATGGCTGCTCCCTACTACCTCCTATTATGTCATCATCCACATACAGAAATAGAAGGGACACTATAAATTAAACAGTGTGGCCCGGATTCACGAAAGTTTTACGCCGGCGTAAGTACAAATGTGCGCCGTCGTAACTTGCCTACGCCGCCGTATCGTGGGCGCATGTTTGGCCCTTCATTTACATGGGGTCACGGTTCATTATAATAAATCACGCCCACTTCCACCTAATTTGACTTGCGTCGGCTTATGCCGACAACTATACGCTACGCCGCCGCAACGTTGCGCGTATTTTCTTTGTGAATACCAGGCTTGCCTCTGAATGTTGCAGCGGCACCTTGGTGCTACAGAGAAGTTACAGTTGATATAAATAAACACCCAACAATAGAAACCACATTACGGTTTCTTTCTCGTACATCACGGGACACAGAGCGGCATATTCATTACTATATGGGTTATATGGAGTACCTTCAGGTGTGGACACTGGCAATCTCAAACAGGAAGTCCCCTCCCTATATAACCCCCTCCCCTAGAGGGAGTCCCTCAGTTTTTTCGCCAGTGTCTTAGGTGTTGGTCACGGAATAGCTTTGCTCCACATCCTTGGGATTAAGGGCGGGCTAACCGGATCTGTCCAAGGAGCCTCAGTGCCAAAGTGGACAGTACCCGGGCCCCAAACCGTGGGGTTTTGCCTATAATGCTCCTCTTTGGAGGGCTGGACCCTGGGCCCAGGACTTGGAGTTTGTAAAGACCATAAGTTCCTGTTTGCCAGGGTGCTATATAGGTCCAGGACAGTGGGTACCTTCATAGGACCCCAGGGCCTGAAGGTCTACTACACTACCCACGGAGATGGGAGAAGATTGGATCGTTTTGCTGGACAAACATCCTGCAGCATGGAGCAGGTAAGGGGAGCCTGCGGGACTTGGTTCGACAGCAGGCTCTCCGGGGTAACCTAAAAGGGGGGTAGCCTAAGTATGCTCTGCATTGGCAACCTTGCTCACTATGTCTAAAAAAGACAGGATGACCCTTTTTTTCCCCCAGCACTAGGTTCCCCTGTCTAAAAATAGTGTTGCTAGCTAACCTGCTGCTTTCTTCCTAGGACTGGTAAGGGTGGGGCCTTTGGAGAGTCCTACCTGGCCGGGGGGTTTGAATCTGCCGCCTGATACTGCAGTCCTGGGTCTCCAGCAGCGCGGCTCCTCCATGTTCCTCCTGTTCCGGCATACGCGCACGCGCAGCGCGCGCGTGCTGCGCGCACGTCTTATAGACGTTTTTTCGCGCCGTTCAGAGGGGAGGGCGGGGGGGGGCGTGCCTGCAGCGTCATACCGGGGCGCGCCTTGTGCTGTTATAGATCAGCAGGCATTGTCAGTGCTCAGTCTGAGGCTGATCTCAGAAGGAGAGGACGCAGAGCGGCAGAACAGTGACTCCCGGTGGCGGAAGAGGGGTAGTACATGCTGGACTTTGTTTCCAATGCCTTTTTTGTTAAGCCAAGAAATCCCCCTTTTTGCAGCAGGTTGGAGGCTGGCAAACTAAGCTTGGGGTCACTGTATGTTTAAAAAAAAAAAAAAAAAAGAAAATATATATAATATATATTTAAAAAAAAAAAAAAACATACGGGGCCCCATCAGTTTTTGGGCATTAGTGATCTATTGTCCCCTAAGCTCTAGTTTTTTACTCCTGGCCACTACAGTCTGTTGTGATTGGCGGAGTCCCTCGATTTTGTATTATGGCTTCCAAAGGTTGGGTCAAAGGGTACAAAAAAGACCAAAAAACAAAGGGGTTCCCCCTCTGATTCTGATGATATGCCGATACTTTCCCCGCAACTTATTCCCATAAAGGGCGCCTTGGATGAGCCATTAGGGGGATCTGGTGCGGAGGCTGGCCCAGATCAGCCCAGCCCTGTGTTTATCACAGAGGAGATGCTAGCCGTATCCCTAGGGGGGCTAGAAGAGAGAATAGCAGCATTGATCGCTAGAGCTATTCCTGGTAAGAAACGAGTTAAATCCCCATCACCAAGAGGTGTATCCTCAGATGCTGAGATTCTCTCTCCGGAGGAATTGGAATCACAGGAGGATCAACTAGACCTGAACCAAGAGGGTTCAGGGATTGAGGGATCTGCCTCTGAGGAACCATTTTCAGACTCCCAGACAGAAAGACTGTGGGTACAGTCTTTGACGGACATGGTCCGCTCGGCATTTAGTTTACCATTGCCAGAGCCTCAGGTTCCTCCGGTATCCTCTCTGGGCTCTAAACAATTTGGTGTGGACACCCTGTTACTCTGTGTTTGAGCACCTCATCCCGTGTAGATTAATTAAAGAACAAAAATTGGGGAGAAGGGGGGTACCTGAGGACCCTGGGACTATAAGGCGGTGCTGATAAAGTGTACCGAAACACTGATAAAATACAAAAGAAATTTTATTAGGTTTATACAAAGGTAAGTAAATAAAAACCATCCATTGTATTATATGTCACATATGTCACAAGCTTCGGTAGTCTGAGCAAGGTTCTTTGGTAGTTGTAGTTCAACCGACATGTTTCGCTCTGTAGAGCTTCTTCAAGGGTTTTTGGAACTTAACTACACTGTGTTAAAACAAGGATATACAGATGGTTCAAGACAGAAGTACAACATTTGTAGATAAAGAGAATGTATTCATTGAAACAAACAATTGGTACAAGAATCAGGGGAATCATAATTGGTTCAATATATTAGACAAAATCCTCAATAAATTATGCTTAAGCAGGGGAGCAGGGGAGAGAATGAGGGGGGGGGGGGGGGGAAAGGAAAGGATTCTTTTGAGGGAAAAGGGGGGGGGGGGGAGGGAAAGGAGAGTGGGTGATGGGTTGGAATAGAGAATAATGGTGAAATGACTGGGGGGGGGGGGGTTTATTAGGGGAGAGGTTCAGGTTAAAAGGGCAAGGTATTGGCAGGATGGGTGGGAGGGATAGGTATGGGGAGTGGAGGGAGGGGAAAGAGAGGGGGGGGGGGGGGGGGGGGAAATGGGGGGATGGGTGTCACAGGGACCAGGAGAGGGAGGGCAAAACACAGTGAGGGACAACAAAAGGGGGGGGGGGGGGGGAAGGGGAAGAGAGGGGGGAGAGGTAAAGGGAGGGAGGGTTAGGGGCAGAGGTATAGGGAGGTAAAAACAAAACAAAACAAAACGATACATAACAAAGGAACCAGAACACAAAACAACACAAAACAAAACAATACAGAACAAAGAAACCACAACAGAGAGAAGGGGGGGGGGGAAAAATGAAGGGGGGGGGGGGGAAAGGGGGAGGGGGGGCTCTTTGAAAGCTCCGTTAAGTAACGCAGTTTTTCCGGTCCATCCTCTCTTGGAGGAATTGATCTTTCGGGATTGGATACGGCCGGACAGGATTTTTCTGCCACCAAAAAGGTTTGCGGTCATTTACCCCATGGAGGAAAAATTCTCCAAGAGGTGGAGGCTCCCAGTAGTGGATGCAGCCATCTCATGTGTGAATAAATCACTAACTTGCCCGGTGGAAAACATACATTTGTTTAAAGATCCGGTTGATAAACGGTTAGAGACACTTTTAAAAGCATCCTTTGCTACGGCAGGAGCAGTGGTACAGCCAGCTGTGGCTGCAATTGGAATTTGTCAGGCGTTAAAGGACCAGGCAAAAGAGATGTTAAAGGACATGCCTACCCAACAAGCAGAAGAGTTTTCTGACATTCCCAGAGCTCTGTGTTTTGCTGTAGATGCTATAAAAGATTCCATCCAGCAGGCCTCTCGTTTATCACTATTTTTGGTGCACATGAGAAGGCTCTTATGGTTGAAGAACTGGGCGGCGGAGCCCCCATGCAAAAAGCTTCTGGCAGGGTTTCCTTTCCATGGAGGACGACTCTTCGGAGAGGATCTGGATAAATATATTCAGACTATTTCAAGTGGCAAGAGTACCCTTTTACCGGTCAAAAAGACATTCCGGGGTCCTACATTTAAAAGGCAGCTCTTTCCTGTCTCAGGGCCCTCAAATTCCAGGCAGTATCGACGGCCGCCTGCACGTTAACGTTAACAGTAGATCGCAGGGACAGGCCCCTGGGGGTAAGAGGCCATGGTATCGCAAGCCGACAAAGACAGCCCCTAAGTCTGCCTTATGAAGGGGCGCCCCCACTCTCACGGGTGGGGGGAAGGCTTCGTTTCTTCTCAGAAGTTTGGGAAGCCAAGATCCCCGACAAATGGGTCCGGGCATCTGTAACCACAGGCTACAGACTGGAGTTTCTAAAGTGTCCTCCGCCTCATTTTCAAGAATCAAGGCTACCAAAGGATCCAGCAAGGAAGACCTCAATGCTGGCAGCTTTGGATCACCTGCTTGCCAGGACGTAATAATAGAGGTGCCAGCCCAAGAGCAAGGGCTAGGTTTCTATTCCAATCTCTTTGTCATACCAAAGCCCAACGGCGATGTCAGGCCAATCTTGGACCTAAAAAGGTTAAACGGTTACCTAAGGGTTCGTTCCTTCCGGATGGAATCCATCCGGTCAGCAGCCGCCGCGCTTCAGAGAGACGATTTTTGGCCTCCATAGACATAAAGGATGCTTACCTTCATGTACCAATCTTTCAGTCGCATCAAAGATTTTTACGCTTCGCGGTGGGGCAGCGACACTTCCAATTCAGGGCGCTCCCCTTCGGGCTGGCCACGGCCCCCCGGGTATTCACGAAGATCCTAGCCCCAGTTCTGGCCAATTTAAGGATCCAAGGGGTCACAGTCCTAGCATACTTGGACGACCTTTTAATCATAGATCACTCACGGCGGATCTGCAACAGGAGAGTAAACCTCACGGTTCGGTACCTCGAAGAATTCGGCTGGGTCCTAAACCGGGGAAAGTCAGCGTTCCAGCCTACAAGGCAGTTGGAATACCTCGGCATGAGGTTAGACACAGAACAGCAAAGGATGTTCCTGCCCCTTGTAAAGATCGAGGCTATCAAGGGGTTGATTCAGTTGGTTCTAAGCAAGAAAAAAACCAACTATTCGCCTGTGTATGCGATTACTAGGCAAGCTAGTGGCCACGTTCGAGGCAGTACCATACGCTCAGATCCACACTCGCGTCCTACAGGCAGCCATTCTAGCAGCCTGGGGCAAGAGAGCACATGCCTTAGAGTCCCCTTTGACGCTATCATCAAGGGTCCGACAAAGCCTGGCCTGGTGGTTGAACCCTCAGAATCTTCTAAAGGGAAAATCCTTCAGCCCTGTTGTCTGGAAGGTAGTTACCACAGACGCCAGCCTGGCAGGTGGGGGGCGGTCTTCGAGGGGTTCTCTCGCCAGGGAACTTGGGTGAGAACAGAGAGGCAGCTCCCCATCAATATCTTGGAGATCAGAGCTGCTCGCCTAGCCCTTCTGGCCTGGACCGCCAGATTAAAGGGTTCCGGTGAGAATCAGTCAGACAATGCCACAGCGGTGGCATACATAAACCACCAAGGGGGAACCAGGAGTCAGGCCGTTAAGAGGGAGGTGAGCTTGATTTTTCAGTGGGCAGAGGTCCATGTACCCTGCATTTCGGCGATATTCATTCCCGGAGTGGACAACCTGCAGGCAGACTTCTTAAGTCGCCAGATTCTGTTGCCAGGGGAGTGGTCTCTGCATCCCCAGGTCTTTCAGACAATCTGCCAGAGGTGGGGAATGCCAGACGTAGATATAATGGCATCCAGGTTCAACAAGAAACTAGACAGGTTCGTGTCTCGAGCGAGGGATCCTATGGCCTGCGGAACCGATGCGTTGGTTTGCCCTTGGCATCAATTCAAACTTCTATATGCATTCCCTCCGCTACAGTTACTTTCTCGCCTGTTGCGCAGGATCAGAGTGGAGCACAAGCCAGTCATTCTAGTAGCCCCGGCTTAGCCCCGGAGGACTTGGTACTCACTAGTCCTGAAGATGGCAGTGGGAGACCCTTGGACTCTTCCTCTACGACCAGACCTACTCTCACAAGGCCCGATCCTCCACCCTACATTACAACGTCTAAGTTTGACGGCCTGGAGGCTGAATCCCTGATTCTCAGGGGTAGAGGTCTGTCTAGGCAGGTAATTCCTACCCTGATTAGGGCTAGAAAGCCGGCCTCCAGGGGTGATTTATTACAGGGTGTGGAGGAACTACGTAGGCTGGTGTGATATCCAAAGATGGAATTCCCGCAAATATACCATTGATAGGGTGTTAGGTTTCTCCAGCTAGGAGTGGATAAAGGCCTGGCATTAAGCACAGTTAAGGGACAGATTTCAGCTCTGTCAGTGTGGTTTCAGAGGCCGCTGGCCACCCACTCGCTGGTAAAGACCTTCATACAGGGGGTCTTGCGTATTAATCCCCCTGTCAAGTCACCAGTTTGTCCATAGGACTTAAATCTGGTCCTGTCCACTCTACAGAAACAACCTTTTGAGCCGTTGGCTGAGATTCCTTTAGTCTTACTGACAAGAAAGTTGGTTTTCTTGGTCGCTATAGTTTCGGCCAGGAGAGTGTCAGAATTAGCAGCCTTATCGTGTAAGGAACCATATCTCGTTCTACATAAGGACAGGGCAGTTCTCCGGCCCCATCCTTCCTTTCTACCAAAGGTTATATCCAATTTTCACTTGAACCAGGATTTGGTACTTCCATCCTTCTTTCCAAAACCCACATCTAGAAAGGAGGGGTTGCTGCATACCTTGGATATTGTCGGGGCCATGAAGGCCTATCTTAAAGCTACAGAAAAGATCCGAAAAACAGATGTGTTATTCGTTCTACCAGATGGCCCCAAGAAGGGGCAGGAAGCTGCAAAATCCACCATCTCGAGATGGATTAGACAATTAATCATTCAAGCCTACGGTTTGAAGAGGTTGCCTCCTCCTTTGTCGGTAAAGGCCCATTCTACCAGGGCCATGGGCGCCTCCTGGGCAGCACACCATCAGATCTCTATGGCTCAGATATGCAAGGCGGCGACGTGGTCATCAGTCCACACGTTTACAAAGTTTTATCAACTAGACGTGAGAAGGAATGCGGATTCTGCCTTTGGACAGGCAGTACTACAGGCTGCAGTTAAGATCCTCGGGATCAGAAGCACCCTTGGTTGTAAAAAAGAAAAAAAAAAAAAAAAGTTTTTTCTTGACTAAGTTGGAATTATTATTATTATTTGAGTATACCTCTAAATTGAATCCTTCTTTGGAAGATGTCTCCCTCCCCTCATTAAAGCATTGCTTTCGGACATCCCATATAGTAATGAATATGCCGCTCTGTGTCCCGTGATGTACGAGAAAGAAAAAGGGATTTTTAAATACAGCTTACCTGTAAAATCCTTTTCTTGGAGTACATCACGGGACACAGAGCTCCCACCCCTCTTTTGGGGAAACATTTTGGGAGGCATACTGCTTGCTACAAAACTGAGGGACTCCCTCTAGGGGAGGGGGTTATATAGGGAGGGGACTTCCTGTTTGAGATTGCCAGTGTCCACACCTGAAGGTACTCCATATAACCCATATAGTAATGAATATGCCGCTCTGTGTCCCGTGATGTACTCCAAGAAAAGGATTTTACAGGTAAGCTGTATTTAAAAATCCCTTTTTTGTCATGATCTCTTCTTAAGGGAACAAATATCTACATATAACTCACCTTTAACACCTATATTAGGCAACCCGAGTTTTATACGTATTCTTCTACCTATTTTTGGTAAAAAAAATGCAATAAGCGTTTATCGATTGGTTTGCGCAAAATTTATAGCGTTTACAAAGTAGTTTAATGCCATTTTTATTATTATTATTTTTTTACTAGTAATGGCGGTGATCTGCGTTTTTTTTTTTTGGGGGACTGCGACATTATAGCGGACACATCGGACACTTTTGTGACATTTTTGGGACCAATCACATTCATACAGTGAACAGTGCTATAAATATGCACTGATAACTGTATAAATGTGACTGAAAGGGAAGGGGTTAACCACTAGGGGGTGGGGAAGGGGTTAAATGTATAGCCTAGTTTGTGTTCTAACTGTAGGGGGAGGGGAGTGACTGGGGAGGTGACCGATTGTGTCCCTATGTACAAGGGACACAGATCGGTCTCCTCTCTCCCTGACAGGACGTGGAGCTCTGTGTTTACAGCAAAGCGGCGGGTGCGCGCACGCACGCCCCCTAGTGGCTTTAACAACTGAACAACTGAGCTACCTTGCCGCCGTCAATTGACGGCGGCTGGTAGACAAGTGGTTAAGCTAGTGCATTGTTTGTTCACTTACCTTTTCCTTTAATTTCCCTTCTAAATGTTTTTTTTTTCTTTGTTTGAATTTCTCACTTCCTGTTTCTCCTCAGTAAGCTTTCCACCATCATCCGAGCGTTGAAAAGTAATTTAGAACAAATTACTGAGGAGGAACAGGAAGTGAGAAATTCAGACAAAGAAAACAAAGAAAAAAAACATTTAGAAAGGAAATTGAAGGAAAAGGTGAGTAGCTTAAAGGAACCTATTTGGAAAATTAAAAACAACCCTTTACAACCACTTTTACTTTGCAAAGACATTCCTAAGTACAACTGTGATGCATGTCAATGTCCCATTTAGCCCTTGTTTAATAGAAAACACCAGTTGCACTAGAAACATTTGTTAGTCCATTCCTGGAAATCTGCATCTGCTTTACTAGTAACTTCCCCAAAAATTGGGTTCCTTCATCTAGATGCGCGACCGCCGTGTATGTGAGATGCGCAACTGCTGTGTGCGTTAAGGTATGTGTCCGTGGCGCATATCTGGTTCTCGGAAGCGGTGGCCAGCACACAGGAATGACATCACGCCCCTCCAGGAAGTTGCTTATATTGCTGCTAATTTTTTCCTATCACCTTGCCCTGCTCACTGTTCTCTGAGGAAGAGATGATCCTTCTTTGCAAATTAAGACAAAATAAAAATTAACATGGGGTGGTGTTTGTGTGGGTCCCTAACACACATTCATACATATTAGGGCCAGTTTAGACTGGATCTGATTTACCTACCAGCATGTTTTTAGATTGTGGGAGGAAACCCACGCAGGCACAGGAGGAACATGCAAACTCCACGCAGATGGTGACACGGGTGGGATTCAAACCAACGACTCTTTCTGCTGCTAGGTAAAAGTGCTAACCACTACACCACTGTGCTGCACAAATATGTATCTGTAGATGTAGGTTCTTGTGTCCACCAGCATAGAGAAGTTGGGTAGATGCAACACTCCCAATTCTGGAAGCATAATATTGGTCCAGCACAGGGGTCTTCAAACTTTGGCCCTCCAGTTGTTCAGGAACTACAATTCCCATCATGCCTAGTCATGTCTGTAAATGTCAGAGTTTTAAAATGCCTCATGGGATGTGTAGTTCCACAACAGCTGGAGAGCCGTAGTTTGAAGATTCCTGATGAATCTAGCATGTCTTGAAAAAATGTGTGTTCTCATGTGCATTGTATAATGCCCAAGAAATATTGTTCGGAAAATACATGGAACATCTACATTCCGAATTTGGCACGATGGTCATACACTATGCCAGGGGTGCCCAACCTTTTGAAGAGCGTGGGCCACTTGAGCAACTTGGTAACCAGTCGAGAGTCGCAATGAGCGGAGCGGGCGGATGACAAGTCACGGCTACTCTATAGGCCCTCCGATCCGCCCAGATGGAAGGGGACGAACTCACTTCTGTTTTTCGGATTGGAGGTAGGCGGGCGTAAACAGACATCTGTCGCTCTATAGAGGTGAATTGAGGGTCTCATTTGGTCGGGCTGATCGTGTAAAAAGGCCTAAGACTGCTTTCACACTGATGTTCTGTGGTTAACTCACACCGCAGGTGCGGCATAGTGCACCTGTGTCTATTCCTGCGGGTTAGCTGAACTTTGCCATAGACTCCACCTGTGCAAAAGCCGGCGCTGGTAGAGAAGCTTCGACTTATGG